>OAMR01000116.1:2061587-2081395 GCA_900205405.1 Echinochloa crus-galli
AGACGAAATCTATTTTCGTCCAGCGAATGGACGAAACTAATAGATTTCGTCTACCGGGTAGACGAAATCTATTTTTAATTAGAAATTTGGGAGATTTCGTCCGCTGAATGGACGAAAAACGTATTTTCGTCCGATGGATAGACGAAAAACGTAATTTCGTCTTCTCGTTAGACGAAATCTCTATTTTCGTCTACCCAGCAGACGATAGTACCACATTTCTGTAATTTTGCAAATCAGAGGAATTAATTTGTAATTTTGAATTAAAATAATATTAATTTGAAAAAAAATTCGGCACGCGTGGCGCTGCTATATATCCCAGCAGGGCCCACGAGGCAGTGAAAATTAAATGGCCTCGCGCCACGTACGTATATGATTAGCTGTCGCCCCTCTGTTTAGAGGGTGGTCATGACAAAGCGCCATGGAGGATTAGCAGCCGCATCTGATTAGCTGTCGCCGCGCTGTCAGCGGAACCGTTCCGTGGCGTGTTCAAATCAATGTTTTCTAATTGACGGTCTGGAACGGAGGAAGTATTTTTTTTTGTCACTGCAAGATAATCAAAATAATAATCTCGGCTGTCTCATTTTAACATTACGAGTTATTGTCTGAGACGTGTATCATTAGATGATACTAAGGTACTTGCCCTTATTTTTTTTGCAATAACAATATTTATTAGTTCAGTTAATTAACTATACATACTCTACTTACGGCGTGCAGACATAAGAAACCTGACCAATTCGGCGCGCACGCAACAACTAGTGTGTGACCTGCGTGACCTGACCAGCACATATGTCAGTGACTTGACGATCGAGAAAATACCAATAATCAAATTTGGGATATTTCGTCTGCTGAATAGACGAAAAACATATTTTCGTCCGATGGATAGACGAAATTAGTAATTTCGTCTGCTGGGTAGACGAAATCTCTGTTTTCGTCTACCCAGCAGACGATAGTACCACATTTCTGTAATTTTGCAAATCAGAGGAATTAATTTGTAATTTTGAATTAAAATAATATTAATTTGAAAAAAAATTCGGCACGCGTGGCGCTGCTATATATCCCAGCAGGGCCCACGAGGCAGTGAAAATTAAATGGCCTCGCGCCACGTACGTATATGATTAGCTGTCGCCCCTCTGTTTAGAGGGTGGTCATGACAAAGCGCCATGGAGGATTAGCAGCCGCATCTGATTAGCTGTCGCCGCGCTGTCAGCGGAACCGTTCCGTGGCGTGTTCAAATCAATGTTTTCTAATTGACGGTCTGGAACGGAGGAAGTATTTTTTTTTGTCACTGCAAGATAATCAAAATAATAATCTCGGCTGTCTCATTTTAACATTACGAGTTATTGTCTGAGACGTGTATCATTAGATGATACTAAGGTACTTGCCCTTATTTTTTTTGCAATAACAATATTTATTAGTTCAGTTAATTAACTATACATACTCTACTTACGGCGTGCAGACATAAGAAACCTGACCAATTCGGCGCGCACGCAACAACTAGTGTGTGACCTGCGTGACCTGACCAGCACATATGTCAGTGACTTGACGATCGAGAAAATACCAATAATCACTAACTAGGCGGGTTTGGTGGTCTCGTCACTCAGAGTTCAGTCACATACGTACGGTCACACCGTGTACCGCTCTACGTACTTAACAATTGATGGTCGTCTACCTGAAAATTCACTTGGTCATCTAACACATGATTAATTGGACGGACGTGTACATGCATGCGGCCACAACTAAGTTTTTTATTTAATTTGGCTATTTGCACCACATCAGAGATTAATTTCCTCGCAGGAAGGGAAAAAAAACCGTGATGATCATCATCCTCATAACTCAGCCTGTTCATCCGCGGTTTACGACGGGTTTGGCTGGTTTCCTAACCCAGACCGTTTCTCAACGGTTTACACGGGTTGGTCTGGGTTCGACATGTTCCACAAGAGTGATGGTGGTGGGCTCGCTTGGGTTGGTTTCACGGTTTAGCTGGGTTTAAACCATATTTAGAGGGCTGCATGGTTCATGCCCCTCTCGATCCCAATCCTCCGCTAGCTTTGCTTCTCTGGATTGCTCACCCAATAGCTCCTCGATCTGAACGTTTCAGTTTATGATTAAATTGCAATACAGTACTGAATCACTGCAATTGAAATCACACGGGAGTCGAGGGATTATTAGGCTCGGATTTGATCCTTTGTTTTCTATTTTTGCTGAATCTGTATAAATAAGAATAAAAATTCCTTCCAGCAATACAATTAGTTCTCGTCCTGCAGTTGATGCCTGGGAGCGTAGGCCGGCTGTGCTATGTTGTGCACAGGTGCCGCCAGATCGATGACAAGCGACACCGCGAGACTCTACCCTGCATGGCGCAGTCGCGGCGAGGTCGCCGGACGGCGACGGCTGCTCCTCAACGCGCGTCAGGCCGGCAGACCGCGCGACGAGGTGGACCCCGTAGGCGCTCGTTGGAGAGGTTCGTTGGGCGCTTCTATCTAGCTCAGTCATTGCTACGGGTTCCACTGGTTTTACCTGGTTCGAAACCGTGTGCATGTCAACCCGCTAAACATACCACGGGCTCAACCTGCAGGAAACCAGCTAACCCGGCCAAAGCTGCTTCTACTGGTTTAGGCAGGGTTGGTTTCGCGGTTCAAACGGGTTGGACCCAAACCGTGAACAGGCTGACTCATAACCTCGCGCTTGTGTCCGTCCATGTATCATGACATGCCTTCGCGCACAAGGAATGACGAGAGGGATACACACGTTCGGAAAGACAAGAAAACGAAGGAGCTACACTAGTGGAACGAAGGAGCGCTGAGCTAGAGTGGAACGAAGGGAGCTATAAAACCAGCCGAAAAAGGAAAACCCTAGACACCTAACACACCCATCCGGCGGCGCGCTCATCACCAGCGCGGCGGCGGCGCACGTAGCAAGGGCCGATCCTTGTGCTCAATCGATCCGTCCATCAACAGCCTCCGATCCAAGCAAGTCCGCGGCCTCGATCGAAGGATAGGGTGACGAACAAGGTACAGTACGCGTGCCACATGCTTGATTTGATTTCCATTTCAGCTAGCAAGATTTCGATTACTTGAAGGATCTTTCTTTAAATGATTTGATTTGCACGCAGATGAGCACTGCAATTGCTGAGTTTCTTGGAAAATTCGCTCTTGCTTTTGATTATTTCATGATACGCCCGTTCCTCGATGCCCACGATCTGCCCGTGCACTTCGCATTGGACTACGCAGTGCCAAAGATTGTGCGCAGTGCAATCGAGATCTATGGTGCTAAGCTTGATCCGGTCGTGACACTCACTCTGGCCTTGATGTCGAACAACCACGGCGACCTGGGCTACGCGTTCGTCCTCATAATTGCCCAAACCCTAGGCTCCCTCGCCGTGCTGCTCCCGGTGATTCTCTGGCTCCACCCTACTACTGTTCGTGCCGCCCGTTCTGTAGTGTTCAGCACCCCGAAGATACGGATCTTCTTCCACGAATCTGTGCACATGTTCAATCTGTTCAATAAGCTCAACCAAACTACACAGGTGAGCCACGCGCCGCGGTTCTGCTCCTCTGCAGTCTGGGTTTCGTTGCTTCAATTCATTCTTATTTGGAAAGGCGCCGGAACAAGCTATTATATCTAACAAATTGTTCCATGCATGGTTTTTATTTGCAGGATTATTCTGAATTCATTCTTGGTGCCCGTGATCAACAGGGGTAAGCTAAGCTAGGGTTTTACTAGCTAATTCCTGGCTTCTCTGGTCGTTATCGTGTACTCTGACATGTGTGTGTTTTTGTCTTTTCATATGATGTAATGTACATGGCATATTTTGAATCACACATAAACAAAAGCACTGAAATGAGGGCAAGGTTAAAATCACTTACCACAAATTTTTCTTATCAATTGATCTGATTGTGATTTAATTTGCTTGGTGTTTGGATCCATGAGCAAATGGCAAATGACATCTATTTTGCCATTTTTTTGCCATTTGCCTTTAAACACCCCCATGGCAAAAGGGCAAATCAAAAATAAAATGGCCAAAATCTTTGGGTCAACATTGTGGCAAAATTGGGCAAAAAGGCAAACTTTTTGCCATGGGAAAGAGGGGATAGGAGGGAGAATGAGGTTTTTGCCAAAAGTGTTGCCATTGGATCCAAACACCTCTAATGGCAAAACTTTTGCCATCTTTTCTTGAGGGAAAAGTTTTGCTCTTTTTTGCTCTTACCAATGGGATCCATACACCCAAGTATGAAATTGTGGCTTCCACATGGAATATGAACGGTGCTAGTAATACAAATAAAGATGTCAGACACTCTGTGTGAGAACAATATTATCAATACATTCGGATAAAAGCATATGAAATATGATTTATTAATTGTCGTCTTTATGTTTCCTAGGGATTAATGAGTAGTAGTAGAGTGTCACACCCTAAAATTTCTATATTTTAGGATGTGATTAGTAATCATAATTAATACAATGCTTTTCTTTAATTTCTAAATTTTTTCCAATATTTATAAAAATATCAGGGAATTAAAGTAAAACAATGTAGGTTATATATGTTTGAGGCATTGATGTCGTTGTATGTGAGTTTTGGTTGCTTAGAATAAGTTGGACAGTTCAATTTTCAGTTTGGTTTGTTTCCTAAAACCGGGTGTGACAGAAGTGGCATCAGAGTTATATCGACTGTAGGACGTAAGCCTAGATAGTATTGGTTGCCCGTTAAGGTTTACTTTTCTATATAATCCATGTTTTCACTATCCTTGAGATTCTGTTACTAAAGAGTGCAATCCTTGTCCACTCGATCTCACCTTGATATTATTTTGAATGAACTCCTTTGCCTTACTTCGTCCCTCCTTGTATTGATCCAAAAGTGACAATACTGGCCAGTGTTGTCACTTTTGGATTTCTTCCTTGGATTTTGATCCCAAATTGTCTATTGTCACAACCATTTAGATTGTCTGTATCGCCTTAATGCATAACCAATTCACCTTGAAGAATGAAGCTATTAGTTTGTTGCCAGAAGTCAAGCCCGAGAAACTGAAGACTACGTACGTCAAACTCATTGCCACTACAAGCAAGAAGTTGGGCACCACACTATATGAGATAGAAGGTGTTAGCATGAAGAATACTGAAGAGATAACCTTGCATAGGAGGATTCCTTTTAACCTTACCATGTTTAGCATCATTTAAGTGCTTGTTTCGTTAAGCTTGGATGAGTGCGTGATTGTAATGTTTGTTCTTATGCCTTTGATTGATTTGCTTCTTTGTAATGATTGTTGGTGTTGTGGGACTTGTGTCTACAATGACAACATTTATGCTATAGTTAGTGTCTAGCTGGGCCTTTTTATTTTTCCTTGTATGTCCTTGTTCTCTATTTCTTTCTGTTCTCCAAAATCAAATGAAGATAATGCAAAGAACAACCTAACAAGAGGATATCATCAACACAGTCATTGCACCTGAAGAAAAGAAGTGGATGCTTGCTAACTACATCAACAAATGACAGAAGTGACACGATCCATTTTTTGAAGATAAGAAAAGATGAAGCTCCCCCATCGCAGTGACATATACCTTGTTATCTCGTTTTCACCTTTTCAGAATCTTGTTGCTGCGTTCTCCGCCTTGTCTCTAGTCTCTACGAATCTCGGGACGAGATTTTGTTTAAGAGGAGTAGTCTTGTCACACCCTAAAATTTCTATATTTTAGGATGTGATTGGTAATCATAATTAATACAATACTTTTCTTTAATTTCTAAATTTTTTCCAACATTTATATAAATATCTGGGAATGTAGTGCATAAAAATAATTATTTTCATAATTAAAGTTAAACAATGTAGGTTATATATGTTTGAAGCATTGATGCCGCTGTATGTGAATTTTGGTTGCTTAGAATAAGTTGTTTGAGGTCAGGTCAGTTCAATTTTCAGTTTGGTTTGCTTTCTAAAACCGGGTGTGACATACAGTTACTTAGCTTTGATGTCAAGTTTAGTCGAGGATGACCCAACTTCAAACTAATTGGTACGCTTTTCATTGCAAAATAATGTATGCACAGGTTACTTGGAGCACGGCTTGACTTGACTTGGACAGTGATCCTCGGTGTCTCCACAGCCAACTACAAACAGGCCATGTTCACCGTACTGATCCAGCTCGTAGGGGGTATCTTCGGAATTATTGCCTCTAAATTGTGGAAAATTCTTAAGCACCCATTTGGTTTTTAGTGGAAGTGTGACATTGGGTAAGTGTAAGATTATTCATGCATGATCTCGACCCATCTTATTGATATAAATATGTGTTAGCTCACATGAAATGTAGCAAATGGCATTTAAAACTGCGTGAGCAAATTGGATATAATTAACTTGATCATGTGGCTTATATGATCATTATTTTTATTTTGTGTTTATCTCAGGTGTACTGTTAGAGATGATCAAAGGTTTCGTTGAAAGAGAGATTGATTGATGATGAGCTGCATTATTATGTATTGCTACCCATTTTAGGTTCTCATTTGATGTTCAAGCTAGTTTGCCTGTACGTGGTGATGATGTTGTGCTCCAAAATACTGGATTATGTTTTGGCCACAATGAGAGTTGCATTTAGTTTGTGCTTTGATGTAAGAACTGGAGGATGTTGTAATAATGGCTCTGCACGATAGTACTAGCACTTTTGTTTCAGCACTATATGAATTCGAGATCAATAATCTGTTTAATTTTATCATGTAATGATGAACTTGTCTTTGCGTGAAGTTTATGTTTTTTTAGTAAGAAAGTGTTTAACAGTTGTAATTCTGCGACATTTGGCTGCTTGCAGTGTCCTTTCTTCATAAAATTGCTTGGTTTTGACTGTTATCAAGTAATTAACGTGGGGGCAATTGGGCAAATGTAGTATATATAGGCAAATGACGATAGACCCCAGGTTGGGAAGGAAAAGCCCGACACACCGACCCGGCTGCAACGCCCATAGGGCCTCCTGTTGTGCCTCGACAGTCTTAGCACCGGTACTCCGGCATACGACACACCGATCAGCAATCTTAGCACCGCGCTTGGCACACCCACTCGGGGAAAGGTCCAATCACCCCAAAAGACTAGTCTGATAGGGAAAGGGTGGCTCTCCCTTTTAAGGTGGCTTCCTATTCCCTAGCTAAGCAAGGTGGGATTATTCAGAGGCTCACACGGTCGCCGCCCGACTACAACTGGGCCTGTCCCATTTTGTTGCGTCTTTGCCAACGGGTAATAGTGGAGGAAGATGTCCTCATCATTCTCACCTTCTTAGCAAGGGCCCAGCTCTGATACCAAATGATGAGTCCGGCCCAGGTTGGGAAGGAAAAGCCCGACACACCGACCCGGCTGCAACGCCCATAGGGCCTCATGTTGTGCCTCGACAGTCTTAGCACCGGTACTCTGGCATACGACACACCGATCAGCAATCTTAGCATCGCGCTTGGCACACCCACTCGGGGAAAGGTCCAATCACCCCAAAAGACTAGTCTGATAGGGGAAGGGTGGCTCTCCCTTTTAAGGTGGCTTCCTATTCCCTAGCTAAGCAAGGTGGGATTATTCAGTGGCTCACACGGTCGCCGCCCGACTACAACTGGGCCTGGCCCATTTTGTTGCGTCTTTGCCAACGGGTAATAGTGGAGGAAGATGTCCTCGTCAACCCACATAATCATTAGCAATCATTAGCACATCTGTAAATTGATCATGTTTATTCTTGCAAATAAATCTCTAACTAACTGACCGGGAACATTATTCATAGTTTGCCAGTTTGGGCTGCAAGTTTAGCTCTTAAAGCGTCATAATAATACTGAGTGTACTAATAATACTTGAAGGTTTTAAGCAAAGATCATTGCGTGCGTTCAAACTAGGTAGAGCCAAACGGATGTGTGTGTGTGGATGGATGAATGAAACAATTAAATTATCCGATAGCAAAGCAAACCACATACAGAAGAACAAGAGTATACAATGGGGATGGATCTAGAAGTAAAATATGCATGCAGACATATAATAAAGATGAAGGCATGGCATAATAAGATTCAGAGTAGTACCTCATTATCGGTGCTGGGCCTGCTGTACGTGTGCATATCAACTCTAACTTGTAATAGATCGGCTTCCATAGCTTTCCACATTATAAATGTGCAGTTCAGCCGCTTCTACATTCTGTCTTTCGCTGGTACCTAGGAGAAACCACTCAAACAAAGTACAAATATTCGCATTGGCACATCCAATTACAGTTTCCACTTTCAAATTTTCATATAGACTACCGCCCAATTCATCCTACACGATCTGTACACATTTGCTATCAAATTTCTTTTCAGTGGCTGCTCTGTTTTCGTGCTGGCCCGGATGACAATTGTTCCGGTTGACAGATCCCAAATACAAGCCGGCCATTTGTTAACCAGTTTAGTAAAAGCTAGATATGTAATATATGATTGAAGATTGCAACCCTTACAACAAAACAAAAACCTGGTCAGTATGGTGCACCCGATCGACGTACGTACGTGCATGTAGTTGCCTTTATTTGGCCATATAGCGAGGATCAGTGTCCATGTTGGGCTTATTCTAAAAAAAAGGGCCCATGTTGGGCTTCACCTGTGCTCCAAGTAGCCTGCATACAACAATTTGTGAGGAAAAGTATGAATCAGTTTGCAGTTGCGTAATTGTCGATGACTAAATAAGTTGACGTCAAAATACGAACAGTATCCACATGAAATATGAACGGTGCTAGAAATAGAGACGTGAGGCATTCATGTGGAAACCAAAGTACCGGTATTATATATATGAGGTTTGTTCGTAATAGTTTGTTAAAATAAAACTTGTTAAATAATCAGTTTGGGAGGGAATCCTGGCTAATAATGTCTACCCCTCTGTCCCCGTTTATATGTCGTCCGACAACCAGCCCAGTAACCAAAACAATGAGCAAAGGACCCAAACACCCCTACCCCTGTCCCTGACACCCCGCTGACGGGAGGGGAAAAAGATTTTGTGACTGTGACCGGTTGTGTGACTGCACACAACTACAGGAGCAGAGGGGTGAGAAATTAAAGGAGACTGCAGCTAGTGGCTGGGTAGGTTTCGGTAGGAGGCGACAAGCATTTTAGGACATCTCACTGTAGCTTCAACGACATATAAATAGGGACGGAGGGAGTCCGTCATTATAGACCAGCTCATATAAATTGTGGAAAATTGTATGTTCTGCACATATTTGGTTTCCAGCGGAAGTGTGGCCTTCGGTAAGCTAATCTTATTGATGCATGCCATCTTATTCCATCTTATTTTCTCCTCGTACTAGTTCACATGCGATATAGACATCAAATATACACCTTGTGCGAGCAAATTGGATCTGATAACTTGCTCAATGTGACATATGATATCATTCTAATTTGTGTGTTTATGTTTTGCATGGAATGGGCTCTGTGGAGTAGTGGACTAATAGGTCGGTCGAAGGTTCCATGGAATTAAAAATAGAGCCGGTTGATGGGTTGATCAATTTTATCCTCATATACACATTAACTTCCTCCATTGAACCAAATATAGTCGTTTGGTTATGTATATGTAACATAGATATATGAGCTTGGTGTCATTGTCACCATTTGAGGCACATCAAAAATCAACTAGCCATCGAGCCAACCTTACGCACCTTTTGTTTTTATGAAATAAGACATTTTGACCCACTAGGTGAATAATAAATATGTCAATGGTTATGTGTACTTTGCAACATACATGTTTGTAGTCATTTTGTTATGTATATGAAATATAGTTAGATATATGAGCGCTTCGTGTCATTGTCATCGTTTGAGGCATCATCATCAACTTGCGATCGAGCTGGTCGACTGTCAACTACTATTTGTGAGTTGCAGGCGATTGTATATGTGTTACATACAATATCAGAGAGAGAGAGAGAGAGAGAGAGAGAGAGAGATGTTACACAAAAGATTACATATAGGACCATTTTCGTGCACAGAGAGGCCATGGATAACAGAATAAGTTTACTTCTGTGCTCCTTTATCCTTATTGCTAGTTTACTAACAATAGAGCTGCAATGCTTGTATCTTCGTTCTAACCAAAAAAGGTGGTGGGTTTTGATGCCAAAGTCAACCCTTGTAGCTGCATCTCCATTAGGAGCATGAGTGCTGTGAAAACAAAATAAAAGTTATGTTTAGAAAAAATAAATTGAACCTAGACTATGTAAATCATCAATTGTCAAAATATAAGAAAAAGTTGTTGTAGCGGAAGAAAAGTTTGGAGAATACAGGGTCAGGCACACACAGGAGTTCGGCCTGCGCGTCCCCATTTTCTAGGGACCGCAATTTTAATTTGCTATGGAGCCAGCAGCCCAACAGGTCATCAGGACCTTTAATTTGGCGTCCAGGCTGGACTCCCGGCGCACTCCCACCTGTTTCGTCTTGGGGTGTCTGCTAGGGATCGATACACTGCCGATTGGGCGGCCAGAGCTTCCTCCACGTCAGCACATTTAATGCAATTAAACATCCCATGAAACCCCACTAAGACTAGCCTTAGAGTGTTCAGACTGCTAAAACGAAGAGTGTAGTGTGTGTTACACAAAACCATGTCCTGATAGTATGCCATAGATATAAAGAAAACCCATCAAAATTACACTCCAAAACATGATTGGAACACAAGCAAATAAAGTAGTTTTTTCCTCCCAAACCAAGCCATGATTGGAACTACTTAGTGTTCAATCTAAACCAATCCAAACCATTTAGTTTTTTCCTCCCAAAAGACCAAAGTAATCAGCTTCAACCCAAATGTTGAAACTGGTTTTATACTACTACTCATATAAGGGTCTTGCTTCTAGTTTGGGGTTCACATATAGATTTAGCTCAAACACTTTGCATGGAGTAGCTAACTCTGATTTTGAGACATCTCCAATAAATTTTAATTAATTTAGCTAAAATTTTATAGTATGAACGTGACCTTTTACTTTTAGGATATGGCTTTCGACGTGAGGTCCATATTTGAATATCACCACATAAATTTGCATAAAGTAGCTTATCATCATATTAGTTATTTGCAGGAAATTTTACTAAAATTCGCTCAAATTTTATAGTATGAACATGAGGTATTAGTTTTAGGGTCCAACTTTCAAAGTGGGGCCCAAATGCGGACATCATACAAATTTGCATAAATAGCAGATTGTCATATCGAGTCATTAATTTGCAACCAAATTTTAATCAAATTCGCTAAAATTTCATAGTGTGAACGCGGCGTTTTAGTTTTAGGGTTCAATCTTTGGTATAAGTTAAAGAGTAAAATCCATCACCGGTCCCTAAACTTGTACCGTTGTGTCATCCCAGTCCCTAAACTCGTAAATCAACCGTTCAGTTCCTCAAACTTGTTTGACTGTGTTATATCTCAGTCCCTAAACTTGCATATTACTCATTTGGGTCATCTTACTTGTTCAGTTGTGTCACCCCAGTCCCTAAACTTGGATTTGAATATCATCTGCGTCAAATAGGACGGTCTAAAGACTTTATATATTTAAAAATAATTTATATTTTTTCATGTGAACTCTAATGATGACAAACTTTATATGAAACTTGTAGCCATCGACGCGATCTACAACTTTGTTATCGAATTTTTTTATTTTAAGTCATTTTTTGTCCCAAATATTTTCTATAAATATGCAACAATATTTTGGGACCCTAAATAGTTTTAATTCAAAAAAGTTTCAACTACAAATTTGTAGAGTTCATCTACAATTTGGATATAAAGTTTATCTTCATTAGAGTTCACATGAAGAAGTTACGAATTATTTGATATAAAGTTTTTAGACCGTCTTGTTTAGGGACCGGAGTGACACAACTGAACAAGATGGAGGAGCTAAATGAGCGATTTGCATGTTTAGGGACCAGGATGACACGATCGAACAAGTTTGAGGACCTGAACGGTCGATTTGCGAGTTTAGGGACCGGAATGACACAACAGTACAAGTTTAGGGACATATGATGGATTTTACTCTAAGCTAAAACATATATCCATAATTATTGGTTTATTATTTAATCGTTTGAATTAGTCAACCAAATCCTAAACTAATCCAAACAAGTTAAAACCATTATAATTGCTAAACCAAACCGAATCAAATTGTTATGTATCTCAACTCATTATGCATCAAACCAAGATAATCCAATTTGAAAACCAAACCACTAAAATTAGTTTGAGACCAAACCATTACTAGATTGATTAATTCAAAAAATAAATAATAAAACAATTATTTGGTTAGCCAGCACCGCATATGCTAGTGGTGCGTGCGCCAGGACGTACCCAGCCAGCAGCGCAGCAAGCCGATCGAGCGGAAGGTACGGTCGGTGTTTTCTTTATTACTCCGTATTACTTTTTTTGAGCAATGTTGGGTACCTTCGATTCGCAAACAGGCCCCGTTATCTCCAGTGTTTATTTGCCGCGCTCCACGGTTCATCTCCGATCCTATGTCAAGCTGCTGGCAACATAATGTGCACTCTTGATAGAGGTCCTCAAATATAGCACGTGTCTGTTGAGGCCACACCAGCTGAGTTGTGCGTCCACAACCTAGAGGTAGTAGCAATTAAGTTTCGTGCCTGCAAATTGCATCTGGTAGGGCTCGTGACACTTCTTTACGTAAGTATATGTATATGGCCACAGGATCTGCATATAATGAACGGGTTAGAATGTAGAAAAAGCGGAAGAATTTTTCTACAAGGAGTACTATACCGATAATAGCGTTTGGTTCGGTAAATGTAACATAAACAAATCACGGAGATTTATGAGATACCATTACAACTATTTGGTTTAACTTGACTTGTAATCAGATCACGACGTCGCAGACTCGCCGCCGCCCCCAAATTTGCATCGCAGCTTCGCGTCTTATCGCTCGCAGACTCGCCGTCTCTGCACACCTACGCCTCCATATCCCATGCGCGAGAGCTTCGCTGATTCGGCACGCCTCCATGTGCGAGAGCCCGCTGAATTAGACATGTCTCCTCAACCAGCATATGATCTCACCGATGCTTCAGTCCTCTTGCATCTTTTCATTTCAATACCTTTACCTTCACGTATAGCCCTGTTCGTTTGGTTTATCAGCCACTAGTCAGCAGTGTTTTTCTCTCACAACGAATCAGCACCAGCCAATCAGCCAGTAGTATTTTTCTCTCAGCACAAATCAGCCAACCGAACGGGGTACGCCAAATTTTAAACCTCCTGTAATCGATTTTCAATACGGTTACCTGCGTGCAAATAAACCAAACACTATTAATTGAAACCGAATGTATAATGATAATAAACGTATCATTTTGTGTGAGCTGGAACATAACAAGACTAATAATGTCCCCTTTTTAACGAAGCTCACTCTTCTTAATTAGCAAATCATGTAGTTTTTGTGGATCAGAGTTAGAAAGAAAAAACGCCATAGCTGGCAGGGGTGGAGAGCCAATAATATAACATCCACACCAAAAGAGTTTCTCACCTGAACAGTATCACGCCGGTGTGGCAAACACATATACACACCGCCCGTAGCGTACCTGTAGTATACTGCCTAGCTATCGCTCCAATCCTTTCGAAGCAGCGGTCGGTGGTAGAGCTGATCGAGGTTTCATTTACGATCGAGCAGTTTTGGTTGTAGATCGAGCTAATCCCCCCATGTATTTATATATGGCAAGCTAGACAGCCCAACTTGATATATACTCTTGATAGCGCGAAGCTTCGCATGCATTGACCTTTCGTGTGGACACATGCAATGCAAGTGGGAGCTAGCGCTCTCCCGACCATTCTTGTTATATATATATATATTTTTTTTTTCTTGAAAGGGCGTTTTGTACCGATTCAATTAAGTAGCTGGTAAGCATGCAATGCCTTGAACACACACGTAACATGAATTGCTTCAATAATTTTAATATGGATATATAAATGCAACTGCTGGTCGCTGTAATCTTTCAACTACATTATTGATTAAACTAAATACGTGCCTGTGTCGTGAATGTTATGTATCGTATTAACAACTCCAGTGCTATTCTTCTAGGAAACTACTACCGAGTTGATTTGTACAACACGGCATCCAAAGTCAAACCGAACATCCAATAATACGGCCTGAAGACAATTCAAGGGCTCACAAATTCGTTGTACCGACGTGTACTTACGAAATTATATGCATTATTATTATTAGTATCGTCAGTCAATCCTGTCGTTTGCTTCATTGTGGAGGCAATTAACTCCTCCCGTATTGCGTATATCAGGCTAGTTTCAGTGGGAGTTTCATGGATAATAATTTGACTGTCATCACTACGGAAAAACGATAGTTTGCCGTGCGTGGACACGTTTGCCGTGCGTTTTATATCGGACAAACCATAAACGCACGGCATAATATTCTTTTGTTGTGCATCCTAAAATAAGCGCACGGCAAACATTGCCGTGCATCGGACAAAGAGCGCACGACAAACGCTCTGGCACGTGCTCAGCGCGTGCGCCGTCCGTCCGCAAGTTACGGTCAGCGACCGCCGTTATTGTTTGCCGCGCGCTGCCACGAGGCACACGGCAAACTTTCATCGTTTGCCGTGCGTCCAGCTGCCAGCGCACGGCAAACATTAAGCACGTGCACGTCTTCCCAACGGCCATCAGTCGCCGGCAACGGACGCTGTGCACGTGAGCTGTTTGCCGCGTGGCTTGGTGGCGACGCACGGCAAACATACTCGTTTGTCGTGCATTTTTTGAAGGAACACGGCAAACATGTATGTTTGCCGTGTGTTTCCATCAGGCGCACGACAATTTTTTTTAAAAAAGTTTGATTTTTGTGCTTCTTTCAATTTATCTAGTACAAAAATGTTATTTTGTACTACATATTTAGATTATATACATTTTTCGATGTATTTACTATTTTAAAAAAATTTCCGTCCTTTAAAGGATTTATTTCGTTAATGTTAGATTTGAACTGCAACTGCATAAAATAATAGAGTAAAGTTCATGGAAAAATAATATTCATGTAACTAAGTCATATTTAAGACCTCACTCATTAATTTTGTTGAAATTTTTTATGAAGATTTTGTTAGCGAAGCATGAAGATCCACGTCTGGTAGAACTGTTATTTAATTGTATAAATTAAAAAAAAGTGTGAAAACATGATATTTGTCTAGAGGTATTGCTATCCTATGTGGATGTTGTGGTAAATAGTTGATAACGTTTTGAGCAAGTTGTTACGTATGGTGTGTTCAAAAGTTAGAAATCTCAGGAGAAGTTTCAAAGTTGTGAGAGTCACGTCTCTGAGTTTGTAACCTTACGAAAATTTTCAAAATACAATTGGACTTCACAACATTTTTCATGCTGAATGCACGACATAGAGCATCTTATGTGAATTTGTGATAATTTTTCGCATCCATTTGATAATTTTAGTACATTAACTCTAATTATGTCATTTTAATGCACAAAAATTTAATGTTTGGCATAAGTTAATGAAAAAAATAGGAAAAAGTGGATGCAAAAATGATATCCATTTTGTCGACTATAGTGGTAAGCTCTACCTGAGAAATGAAATAAAAAAATTTAAATTTAACGGTAACTTGAATTTGAATTTAAGAGTTGCATGAAATAATCGAAAATTTGTTTGCCGTGCGTTTTTGGTTCAAGCACATGGCAAACATGGGAAGACACGCGCGGCAAAGGTTGTCGGGCCCACATGGCTAAGCGCTAGGTTAATTTGCCGGGAAAACGAAGGGCGAAATTACAAAATTTTGAAACAGGTTTTGCCGTGCGCGTTGACTAGTGGCGCATGGCAAAGGCCTGTTTGTCGTGCGCTTTGACCACAGGCGCACGGCAAACAGCGAGGGACCCACGCGGCAGCGATAGTCGGCCACACTTGCCATTCCATCCCGCCTTCCGACTCGATCCGCCTGCGCACCGCCGCCCACCACGCGCGCCGCCGCCGCCGACGCCGCCCCGACACCGGTCGCCGCCTCGTCCCGGCCCCGACGCGGTCGCCGCCGCGTCGAAGCCACCCGCCCCCGGCCCGGCGACGCCGACCCTCGGCCGCCTCCCGCCCCCGGCCGTCCGGCGCCCAGGCGGGTGCCGCCCCCGAAACCGGTCGCCGCCGGGTCCGAAGCCGCCTGCCCCCTGTCCCGGCAACGCTGCCCCTCCGGCCGCCTCCCGCCCCTCCGCTCGGAGCGCCGCCGGCCGCGACCGCTCCCCGCCCGTCCCTGCTGCTCAGGCCATCACGGAGGTGGTGCTTGTCGCCGGTGGCTCGGACACAGCGGCGTGGCTCCAGACCACAAGTGCTCCTGCACGGGGGTGGCACTCGTGGCGGACCCAGCTTTTGAGCATAGGGTGGTCGCGACGGAGTGACGGTTCGATAATTGGGCTTCGCCTCGGCTTCTTTATCGCATGCGCAGAAATCGCGACGCGGACGCGCGGCGCAGACTACGATCCGTGGCTCGGTGGCTGTTTAGTTTCCTTTTTTTCATTTTTTACATAGAAGATATATATGTTGTATGTACGACGGGCCACGTTGTGGTGTGGATCCGCCCCGGGCGGCGACCTCGGTCTCGTCTTGGCGTTGCTCTGCGTCTTAGTGTGGTGGTGTGGTGATGGAGCTGCTGGTCTGCTCGGATTACGGAGGATCATTTAGAGAGGAGGAGCAGCAGGGGCAGGCAGATCGAGTGGAGAGGGAGCAGCAGCTCTGCTTGTTCTTGCAGCAGAAGAAAGAGACGAACAGAGAGATGCAGAGGAGGTGCTGGTGCTTGCTTCGGGTGGACGAAAAGAGCAGAGAAGGAGAGCTGGCGGCGGCGGCTTGGGAGGAAATGAGAGGTGAGCGGCGCTGTGGGGTTTTATAGCCCGGGGGCTAGGGCTTCGGGGTGCTGGCGTGCTGCAAGGATGGGATGGGCGGCGGAGATCCTCGGCGTCCGTGCTGTCGTGCACGTGGCCGGCATCTGGCGGTCGAGCGGCAAAGCGAGCAGGTGAGGCTAGCGCTGCCGGGTCCGGGTGCGTGTGGTCAGGCTCACGGCGCGAGAAGGTTCGCGAAGACACCCAAGGGCTGGGGCTGCGGTGCGGCTGGCTTCTTGCGGAAGAGGAAAGAAACGAGAGAGAGAAAAGGCGACAGCAGAGACGGCTTCGCGTGGAGAAGACGCAGCTGTAGCTGCTGCCCCACTGGTCAGCGAGATGAAAGAGAGGGGGCATGCTGGGCCGGATTAGAACAGCTAGGCGGGGCTGGACGCACGGGAAAAGTGTTTGGCCAGACTTCTCGCAAAGAAAGAGAGAGAGAGAGAGGGGGTTTGGGCTGGGTTTCCAGGTGAAAGGAATGGAAGGCTCCGGTGATTATTACTCAATAAAGAAGAAAAGATTTTGTGGAGGAGTTTACGTGAAAAGAAAGGGAGCCAAGAAATGTGCTGGGTTTTCCCACGTGAACAGCTCCTTGCAGAGGAGATAAAGATAGGCTAGATATTGTTAGCTCACGAAATAAATTGATAGCAATTTATTTCGTAGACTTCGAATAAATGAATTAGACTAATTTTCTGGAACAAATTAATTAGATAGTAATTAATTCGAGAAGCCAGAAAATATAGCCACAATTCAAATGAAGTCCATGGAAATTTAATATAAATGAATTAGACTATTTTCCGTAATCAAATCAACTAGCATGGAGTTAATTCGTAGAGTCAGAAAATTATGTCATAACTCATTTAATCAATTTCGAGAGCACCGAGAGATTGAGATGGCTGAAGAGTTAGCGGCCAAGTTAGCTGGCTAGTTAGCTGATCAGCGGGCTGAGTTAGCAGGTGATTAGCAGAAAGGGTTGGCTTAGCTGGTTGATCGAAGTTAGATAGGCTAGTTAGCTGGTTAGAGCCCAAGTCAGTTTAGGGAATTAGTTGTTAGCTTTAGATTTAATTTGAATTTAGAATTCAAATTAAACCACACGCAAAGAACCAAGAAACCAACTAAGAGCCAAATATGACTAACATAATATTGTCCTTAGCACACAATGCAATTTAATTAAGTTAGTTACTAGGAATTTTAGAGAGAGCACAAGAAGACATCCTTATAGTTATGAGCAAATCGCATCAAGCACAAATTTTTTTTGAAATCCACATTTTTAACATTCCAGAAAAATCTGGGATGTTACAAGGACCATAGGAGGGAAATACTAAAATGGTTCCAAACATTAATGTTTCCTGATGGGTACGTGTTGGCACTTCTTACGATCCAATATCAGGATTGAGAAATCCCGGTACTGGATGCAAGGAGTGTTTCAGTGGTTTTCCTTATGGCTAGTAAAATATATAAATATTCTGCAAGCGCACAGAATAACCGATGTAGCACTTCACCTGGGAGTATCCCGAGGTATCGTAATTTATATTTCCGCAGAGAAGCTTTGGCAAGAATACTAGTGAACAAATATTCAAGACAATCAGAGAAGGGTACACAACTAGACAAGACAGGGGATAACGGTATTGGATAGAAGTGGATATACCGGACACACAGCTCAAGGGATACTCAGGTAAGGGAGAGAAGAGATAGATAGCTGGGAGGACAACGAGAAGAGATAGAGGACTCCTGGATTCTTTATCTACCTATGTCACTCTAGCTTAGAGATACAACAGCTACAGAGCCAGCACTAGGAGATCTGGGATAACTCTAATGTCTTAGCATCGGGACAAGGGAACCGGTGAACACACAGAAAGGGATGAGAAGGGGTGCCACTATTTCCCAACTGGGGAATCCTACAGACCGGAACTAACGTGATGGGCTACGAACACCGAAAGGGCTGTCACCACCTCCCGGCTACCACCTCCGTTGCGACGGGAATAAACTAAGGCCACCGACTAGTCTAGGAACCACTCCTACAATCCCTCGCGCTCAACGCGGATTTCTCTGATTTCCATCGCATAGGAAGGGCCGCGCAAACGGTATCGTGCATGCGACCCAGTTTCTACGTTTTCCCCTCTCTCATCTTTAATTTCGTTGCCACATGAGACTTTTGCTAAGTTGACAGTTTATTTAATTCTATGGACACTAGGTGACATGGAGGGTTGGGGATAGCCGGCCATCTCCAACCCAAGTGTTCATAGACAGTGTCCAAAGAGGAGAGGGATTAATAAATGCGCACATAGACACTACCTCCCCAACCCAAGTGTGCGTAGGGAGTGTCCATGAGAAAGAAAATTTAATACATCTTTTAGATAACTATATTGATAACTCGAATGTCATACAAAAGATAAAGTAAAAGATACAAGAGCTATTACCAGAGCTTCTGAAGACGACTCCGGAACCTCCGAGGCACAGCTCGACTCGACTCTAACTCCCAACTAAACTACCCTAACTCTACTAGAAAGAAGTGGATATGAGCTCCTTGGCTTGAGTGTGTGTTACAAGTGAAGTGTGCTATCCTATAAATAGTGCCACGGGTCGATTTGGAGCTGGAGTAACCGCCAAGGGAGGTTGGATGGCGGTTGCGGCCGTTTCGGCCGGGGACGTCGGTTCGGCCGAACCCTGGCATTCGGCCAAACGCATGATCCACCGACCTGGCCACCAAGGGCCAGGATCCAGCCCCTGGAGGCGGTTTGCAGGCTGGGGGCAGTTCGGGATGAGTTGGCGGTCGTCCACGTGTCATTTGACGTCATCGCTTGGTTGTCGTTGACGTGGACGGCTCCCGCTGGCCTGTACGGCTGTTGGCACTCTGCTCACACACCGCCACAACCGCCGCCGCCGCCGTGCACCACCGAGCCGCCCGTCCTCCGCTTCCCTCGGCCGCCTCCATGCCGTCCCCGCGTTGCTCACTGTCGCAGTGGCCGCCCCCATCCGCCACCGCGCCGCCCGTCCCTGGCCGTCCCCGGCCACCACCGCGTCATCCCCGAGCTCCTCCCT
>OAMR01000116.1:2093369-2123673 GCA_900205405.1 Echinochloa crus-galli
GAGAGGTGTGGCGCCCACGGGTCTGGCGCGACCGCTGGCCGGCGAGGCATGGGCCGCCGCCGGCGCCGCCGCTAGCAGGACGGGGCGCGTTGCCGGTGGGGGAGACGCGAGATGTGCCTCGGGGCAGGGCGCCGGTCGGCGCTCGACATTAGGGAGCGGGCGGAGCGTGGTGAAGAAGATAAGCATGGTGAAAAAGATAAGGAAAAAGTTAGTTTGTATTGAGAATGAGACGTGGGTCCGGCTATATGACACGTAGGACCCACCAAGTACTACATCTAACGGTGTTAAAAGTCCATCCATCCCATACTTTTCATCCCTCGTACCAAACAGAAACTTGGGACGAACCCGTTCCTCTAAACCAAACACGATACGGGACGATCCCATCCCAAAAGATGGGGACAGGACTGTCTCATTCTATTTTGTCTCCAAACCAAACACATGCTTAGGGCAAGCCCAACGCGGGACAATAAAAATGGTGGCCTCAAAAAAGGTGGCATGCCACCTGTGTGGAGTCACGAAGCCATCAATGGCTGTGTTTAGTTGTAAAAAGTGGACGGAAGAGTTTGATAAAAATGTCACGTCCGACGCTGTAGCGCACTGTAGCACTTTTCGTTTGTTTGTGGTAAACATTGTCATATCATGACATAAGTAGGCTCAAAAGATTCGTCTCGTGTACATCAAAACCATGTAGTTAGTTTTTTTATTTACCCACGTTCGTTTAGTGTTCCATGCATGATGAGAGGGATTTGATGTGGTAGGTGAATAGTGAAGTTTGGAAAGAGAATTTTGGGAAGTTTGGTGATTTGATGGGGGAACTAAACACAATCAATCTCCCAATGCTACAGTGGCCCTACCAAAAAAACTGGTTCTACGCTGCACAGTCGTCTTTTGCTTAGGCGCTGGCTCTCTGTACCCGAGAATCCTCTGTCTTTTGGCCTTTTAGTTTGTTCGTCGCGAGTAGTGCCTTACTATCTTTGACGCGCGGTCTAGAGAGTCCCGTTACGGATTTTTTTGATGTTGCTCTTCGAGCAAGGTGTGCTTTATTGTAAACTGGTAATCCCAGTATCCTTTAAAAGCATTTTATATAAAGCTGGCTACGGGTAAGTCCTACCTTTCCGGCCACAACGCGCGCCTCGTTGGTACCTCTGCTCTTTGTCAGACGAAGCCTTCGTTACCTCTGCAAGCTGCTCTGTGATTCTGCGAAGCCACCGATCAGGATGATTTGAAGGGTGCTCGTCGACGTGGAGGTTGAGGCCACCGGACAGGGTGGAGTGTTGGGCCTGCCCTTACTCGCCCTGTTCGTTTGGCTGATGGCTGGTGGTTGGTGCTAATTTATGCTGAGAGAAAAATATTGTTGGCTGAATGGCTGATGCTGATTCGTTGTGACAGAAATACTGCTGGCTGGTGGATGATAAGCCAAACGAACAGGCGACTTAGCCTGACGAAAAGCACTTGGCTTTAACTGGCGGCGTACGTCGTCGATGGGAAGAAACAATATCTTTTTCTGCTTGCAATCCCTAGAGACTATTCTTATTAGGGTCGTTTACGTCTTTAGAAATATATATAATCTTTCTAAACTCCCAAAAACCGATCAGCGAAAAGCACTTTTTTTTAACGACCCCGGCACGATGTACTTTGTTTGTATTAAAAAAGGAGTTTACAAGTAGCTGGCCCTGGGAGGCCAGTTACTGGAAAACAAAAACAAAGAACTATACAAGGCTCTACAGCAACGGAGGGTGGCTACGCTCCAGCCACCCAAGATCCCAGGGACGAAGCACCTGTCAGGGACCAACTCAAGATCCCAGGGACGAAGCACCTGTCAGGGACCAAGCTCTCACTTCCTCTCTAATTTTTTGAAAAAGGCTGGTGGCAGGCAGTTCTTTGCGCCGAAAAATTCTTTCGTTCCGCTCTTTCCAGATTTCCCACGCCATCAGCAGCAGCAAGGATCTGACGGCCTTCTTTGGCACTCCACGGGAGGTCGCCATGGTCTGTGTAATGGTCCTTACTCAGCGGCGGCACGCCGAGGAGCTCGGACAGAGATGCGGCGCCGGCGGCAGCGTCTTGAGGAGGAAGAAAGAGCAGAGGATATGATAGGGTTTGTAGTTTAGTTCACTATCGTTGCCCTTGCCATTCCGGTCCAGGCTACTTAAGTGTTACACAGTACTGGACTCAGCCCTCAACACACGCTTACACGGCCTCAGGCCCAACACCAGTAGAAGGGATACTATCGGCCCATAACACTCCCTCCCCCTTAAGAATCAACTCGTCCTCGAGTTGCTGTATTACCCCAGCAGCTTACACGGGTTGTGTCCCAGAGTGTTGAACTGCATCTTCAGAGAATGGAGATTCTCCCAGGTGACCCAATCTTGAGGAAGGCCTGCCCACTGTACCAGCCCGTATGGCACAGCTTTGTTACCGACCTTCTGGAGTCTTGTCTGGAGCACCTGAAAGGGAAGACAAACATCTGTTGTACTGAGACAATGCAGATCACCATCAGAGCTCACCATTGTGCCAGGGGGTAAGGCTTTCTTCAGTTGCGAGACACGACAATAGGATGAATGTGACTGTGGCCGGCAACTGCAATTTAAAGCAACCTGACCAACTTTCTGGAGCACCAAGAATGGCCCAAAGAATTTATAGCTGGCGCGCGGCGACTCGGCGTTACCAGGCTACAGATAGTCCGGACAATAACAACTTAACCGAGCTATGGCTCTAACCTGTTGCTCTTGCCCGGACGACTCGGCGCTACTCCAGTCGCGCGGCCGGCCTCGCATGCTCGGGGGCCGGCGCGCACGGCAACTCGGCGTTTCCTCCAGTCGCGCGGCCGACCTCGCATGCTCGGGGGCTGGCGCGCGCGGCAACTCGACGTTTCCTCCAGTCGCGCGGCCGACCTCGCATGCTCGGGGGCTGGCGCGCGCGGCAACTCGACGTTTCCTCCAGTCGCGCGGCCGACCTCGCAAGCTCGGGGGCTGGCGCGCACGGCGACTCGGTGTTCACCTCCTTTTTACGACAACATGATGTCCGACTACTTTTTGAGCCTTGGCTCGCTTATACTAACCAACCCAACGCTTGGAGGCTACTGTACGTACAGTGCTCCTAATCGTCGCCCTGTACTCGGCTCTCATGAGAACCGAACGACTACCTCGCAAGAAATCGGCGTCGAGTTGGGTGTCCTTTCTCTTTGGAGCACCGTCCACCCTTGTGCCGACCATGTGTTGAAGCACCTTCAGCCGACTACGATGGCCTCGTTCCTTCACCAACAGTTCGTCACGCGCCAGAACGTTGCTCGGGGGCTTGTGGGATATGGGTACCCTAGGGCCCATCACCGACAGGGACGGCGGCCGGTCCAAAGAAGACCGAGTCCTAGTAGACTCCTACTAGGACCCCCATATTGTAAATAGTCCCATATGAAAAATACTCAGATTGTAACCCTACCTCCTAGATATATAAAGGAGGACAGGGGTCCCTAGATGGACAGGCCAGACAAGCCAGAACAGAGACAACGTATCTCCCACTGTAACCCATACGCTCGCCCTTGCTTCCTGAAGCTCGGCCGAGTACCAGCAATACAACCATAAACCACCGACATAGGACGTAGGGTATTATACCTCCGGGTAGCCCGAACCTGTCTAAATCAGTGCCTACTGTGTACCATCAAGTCGCTAGTTCATCAATCTTAGCCTTTTTAGTCTCATCTTCATCTCCCTCCACCCTATTAGGAGCCAGTGCAAGGACCTTGACGTTCGATATAGTAGTGGCTCTGGATAGAACGACGTAAAACTGACCATAAGAGAACACCGGTTCACGATGATACACACCGACATTAAGGATAGTCTTCCCTTGTGCTTTATAGACCGTCATGACAAAGCTGAGCCTAAAATAGGGAACTGCTTTTGCTTGAATTGGAACGGGAACATCTCATCATCGGAGGGGCATAAGGGAATACGCGGCAGAAATACCCTTTTTTCAACATGTTGTCCCAACACGATTTCTGCGTCGATCGTATTTCTTTGGAATCCCAAAACCACCAATCTAGTTTCGTTGCAAAGCCCATTAGCTGGGTCGATGTTACGAAGCAGGCTGCCAACCTTAAGCTTTAAAACATGTGGAGGCAAACCACCGATCCGCAACAGATAGTCCACAAATGATGGGTCTTCTTCGCGCGAACCCCAAAGAAACGACCTCCGAAATGAAGCATCAACTATCTGTGCGCTCGCCCTACCTGGCGCGCCAACTGTCGGACCTTAGGGCCGGCAATCCACCTGGGGGTACCCGAGTGGTTGATTTGTAGGAGGGCGATCGTCGTGCTAGTAGCTTGATGGTACACAGGAGGCACTAATTTAGACAGGTTCGGGCTACCCGGAGGTATAATACCCTACGTCCTAAAGGAGGGCAGGGGTCCCTAGATGGTAAAGTTCAGAAATCATCGGAGATCATCCGAATACAGCAATACAAATACCACCACCGATACAGGACGTAGGGTATTATACCTCCGGGTAGCCCGAACCTGTCTAAATTAGTGCCTCCTGTGTACCATCAAGCTACTAGCACGACGATCGCCCTCCTACAAATCAACCACTCGGGTACCCCCAGGTGGATTGCCGGTCCTAAGGTCCGACAGGTGGGGCGTCCGTGCACCTCTAGGCGGGGTGTGGACGGACTGCTCCCGATCCTGCCTGCTCCCTCCGGCCTTAGAGCTGGCCTGGTGGCGCATGCGAGATGCGGAACTCTCCGCTTGCAGCACGGCCGCCTCTTCGACGAGGGCCTGCAGCTGGAGCCGCATCGCGTGCTTCTGGTGTCGATGGTTCAGGCATGGTCCAAATCAGAGTTGCCGTAGCGACGAGCTTCTGACTCGCTCGCGGTGGCGTGGCGTTCGAGCGGCACGTCAAGCGACTCGCGCGCGTTCGCCGCGCTCGGGCCGCTGGGCCTCCAACGCCGCACGTAGCTCTTGCACCTGCTGGCGCTCCTGTTGGAGCTGCGCCTCCAGCTCTTATACCTGCACGAGCTGCGCCTGCTCGAGTGCACTGGTGGAGGTTCTTCGTGTTCCTCTCCGTCATGGGTGTTGTCATCCTCATCCACAGACTCTACTTCGCCGTCGATGACGAAGCATTCCCATGCGGGGTCATGCTCCCCATCGCTGGAATCGTCTGAGCAGGTGAGGCAGAAATCCGCGGCGGCCAGAAAAGAGGTAAAGCCTTCGCGGTCCCGCAGCCCGGAATAGTCCAGGCTTGGGTGCTCCTGTCCATGCACGCTTTCCCCGTCGTCCGGATCTGGACGCGACACGCCGGGCGAGGAAATGTTGAGGTCGCGGATCGAACCCAGCGGGTGATCCGGCGGGCCGTCACGTGCGCTCAGGTTGGCATTGATTGTCGTGGAGTAGTTTGCGGCCGTGTTGCTTATCCCGTAAGGAAGTTGCACTGGTCCGGCCGCATTTTCCCGGCGCGCTCCCTCCGCGGGAGCTGCCGATGGGGGTGCGCTCTCCCGCGCTGCGGCGGCGGGCCGGAGCAACAGGTGTGCGTCCCAGTCGGGGAGGACGATGCGTGGGGCAGCGTGCTGCTCCACGCGGATCTGCAGTGCGCGCAGCCTCCGACGTCTCCTGAGATGGGTCGGTGTCGGCCGTACCGGGGTCCTGTCCAATACGTCGGGGGCCATGGAGGCGAGCCGCATGAGGAAACCCTCACTGGTCGCTTCAAACTCCAGACTCCCAAACGTGATCCGGAGCCCGCGCGGAAGCGGGCCGTGCGATCCCATGTCGGACCGCGGCGACATGGCCTCAGTGTGGCTTGTCGTCAAGGGAATCGATTGGGGTAGTGAGTCGATCACAGCGCTCCCCCCTACCTGGCGCGCCACTGTCGGTGCCGAGATTGGTCGGCCAACCTTAGCGCCACACAGAATGCGCTGTGTCACGTCCCCTGACGGTCGATGCAAGAGCTAGCAGAGTGTGCTCGCGGCACTGTACTTTCTTGCACCGGGGTGCTTGCAGTGGGGTGCTACAAGCAAGGCGGGAGAGGAGAGGAAGTCTCCAAGTCCCTGAGAACGAGTGTGGAGTGATTGAGGCAAAGTGCCAATATCGTGGAGTGTGGTGGCGTGTGTGTTGATCGGGTTCGATTGGGCTCCGCCCCCTGAGAGGGCGTCCTCCTCCTCCTTTTATAGACCAAGGAGGCGAGGGTACACAAGTACAAGTAAAGTGGGTGTCACAGGGGCACGCACTGGAGAGCATGGCGCCGGTCCTGCCACCGTCCTTGGCCCTGACCGAGGATTTATGGCGGGCTCTGGCTTCTGCGGGCGTCATGGTCGTCCCTGTGCTTGTCTTTGCGTGGCCTCGAGGGGTGGCGGGGCTCCTGGCCAGCGCTTAGTCGTCGTCTCCTGCCGATTCGAGGGCGTCGCCTTGTCAATCGGAGGTATGGTCGTGGCATGACGGTAGCTGTCGACCACAGTGTGCGGCGTGCCCGTTTCGTCGGAAAATGGCTGAGAGTTGGTGGATTTGACTCGGCGCTCATCATCACAGGGCCGCATCTGACCGGAGTCCGTGCTCGATCGCCGTCTGTACTCTCGCTCGAGGGTCCTCCATGCTCGTTCGAGGGCCGCGTCATGGAGGAGGAGGACGAGAGTAGGCGGAGCAGTGACGCGGAATGATGCCCATCAGTCCGCACCGGAGCAGGTGGAATAGCGAGCTCTACGGTGTCAGCGGCTCAGCGTGGGGGAAGATCGCCTTTCGACTTTGACGCCTGACCGATGAGGCGGGCATTGAATGCCGTTGTCGGGCAGGATGTCGGGGCGCGTTGCGTCGCGTAGAGGGGTGCGTGGCCCTCGAGCGAGGCGGAGTTGATGTCGCGCCTGCCCGAGGGGGTCGAGGACCCTCGAGCGAGGCGGAGTTGATGTCGCGCCCGCCCGAGGGGTCGAGGACCCTCGAGCGAGGCAGAGTTGATGTTTGGCCACTTCGGTCCCCTCGACCAGCGAGCCTGGGCAGCTGGTTGGGCCGCGACGAGCCGTGCTGGGCCACGTCGCCCAGGTGGCTTTCTTGGACCGCTGGTGATTAGGTTCCTTTATGATTTAGCGTTTTTTGAGGATGATTACCCTGATGGTTAGGGGACCCCTTCGGTGTGTCCCCGACACCATCCATGAGAAGCAAACAGCTCCAACGCCGTAGTCTCTAATGCTCTGCTCACTTTCTTAAATGTCTCCTTTGTCTCTTCATCATGCTGCAGTAGTGACCAAAACCGCAGCCAATATGCTCTCCTGAATATAGCCTGCATAAAAGATGTATTTTTGCAATTTTTGGATGTTAGATCATTTCGACATCTCCAAATTTCTCAATATAATGCAGACACCCCAACCAGAATACGATTTCTCTCCTGTAAATTATAATTGGAGAGCCATCCCCTAACATATGGGCTACTAATCTGGGTGATGTTAGCCCAGTAGCTATATAGACAGTTCTCCAAATTGTCCTAGCATGATGACATTCATAGAGAAGATGTTTGATAGTTTCCATTGTGAATGAGGCTGCTTCTCGAAATGTGCTGTTGCATCCCCTAGGTCCTGATTTTGGTGGGGATTATCCTATTATTCAGTATGCTGATGACACTCTTCTAATCCTCCCAGCTGAGGTGTCACAATTGTTGGAATTGAAGTCTATCCTTGGTACTTTTGCAACAGCTACTGGCCTCAAGGTGAATTTTGATAAGTCATTCTTGGTCCCAATTAATGTGCAGCATGACAAGATGGTCCAGCTTGCGGCTAGTCTTGGCTGTCAAATTGGGGAAATGCCCTTCACCTATCTTGGCCTCCCTCTTGGAACAACCAGACCTGCTGTCTCTGAGTTTCTGCCTGTGCTCAACAAGATTGAAAGGCACCTCATGGGCATTTCCAAGTTTCTATCATATGCAGGCAGACTGGTCTTAGTAAATTCAGTCTACTCAGCCATGCCCACCTTCTTCATGTGTGCTTTGAAAATTCCCTGTCAAATCTTGGATCAGATAGACAGATACAGGAAACACTGCCTGTGGGCAGGCGGTGATATTTCAAAAAAGGGTGGACACCTTGTGGCTTGGAGAATTGCTTGTAGAGCGAAAGAGGAAGGGGGACTTGGAATCATTGATTTGAGGACACAGAACACTGCCTTGCTTCTGAAGTTTCTACATAAATTTTATACCAAAGTGGATCTTCCCTGGGTGCGGCTGACTTGGGATCATATGTATAAAAATGGTAAACCGCCTCATACAAGATCCAGGGTAGGATCCTTTTGGTGGAGAGATATCATGTCCTTAGCCGAGAATTACTTCATGATTGCCTCTTGTCAGGCTCAAAGGGGTGATACTGTCACATTTTGGAAAGATCAATGGGACCTAGGTATATTACAATGGAGGTTTCCACAACTCCACTCATTTGTTAGAAATGATAAGATTTCACTCAAGAAATTCGTTTCACTCTCCATGGAGCAGAGGTTTCATCTGCCCTTGTCTGAGATTGCTGCTGCACAGCTTGATGAAGTGCTTAATTTAATTCTCAGCCTGCATTTGGATGATGACATGAATGATCAGTGGCAGTATATTTGGGGGTCTTTTGAGTTTACTTGCAGAAAAGCCTACCTGGCATTGAGGGGTACCTGTCCTGCCTCCCCTCTGTTCAAGTGGATGTTTTTTTTAGAAAAAGGAAGTCTCTTCCCGCCTCTGCGTTACCGCACACAGCGTTTAAAATTATTACATAGTTTTGGACATATTGTCAATCAAGGGGAGAACACAGAAAAATTATAAAGTATGACAAAGTCTATTATTATGTTTCCATCCATGAGAAGCGAACAGCTCCATCGCCGTAGTCTCTAATGCTCTGCTCACTTTCTTGAATGTCTCCTTTGTCTCTTCGTCATGCTGCAGCAGTGACCAAAATCGCAGCCAATATGCTCCCCTGAATATAGCCTGCATAAAAGATGTATTTTTGCAATTTTTGAATGTTAGATCATTTCGACATCTCCAAATTGCCCAACATAATGCAGACGCCCCAACCAGAATACGATTTCTCTCCTGTAAATTATAATTAGAGAGCCACCCCCCTAACATATGGGCTACTGATCTTGGTGAGGTTAGCCCAGTAGCTATATAGACAGTTCTCCAAATTGTCCTAGCATGATGACATTCATAGAGAAGATGTTTGATAGTTTCGTTACAATTACAGAAACAACACTTCTGACTGCCTTTCCAATTTCTCTTTGCCAAGTTATCCTTTGTCAAAATAACACCCCTTTGGAGGTACCAAATGAATATCTTGATCTTAAGAGGAATCTTTAATTTCCATATCACTTTATGAGAGAAAGGAATATTCTGGTTAATCACATATAGATACATGGACCGGACCGAAAATTGTCCAGTCATATGAGAGTAAGGAGTATTCTGGTTAATCACATATAGAGGAATCTTTAATTGTCCTGTCTCTTTCATTATTTAGAGTGATATGGGTGATTTTAGCTACCATGTCTTTCCATTCATCCAACTTATCTCCCACTAGTGCTCTCAAAAAAGAGATATTTAGTGGCGTTGAGGACATAATCTTCGCTACTGTATCATGCGAATTATTCGCAATGTTATAAATTGTGGGGTATGTCTTTGAAACATATATATTGTCAACCCATGTGTCTTTCCAAAACCTTGTTTTCGTTCCATCATTTATTTTGAAGGAACCACAATTTAGAATCATATCCTAACGCTTGGTATGTAGTAGAGTGCATTGAAACATCGTCATAGCAAGCATCTTCCAAGTTCCGACTCACCACTAGACACTACCGGAGACTTATTCTTTGCCGTGTGCCCCAGGAAAGGCACATTGCAATAATGCGATTTGCACCTGGACCGTGTTTGCGAGCCATCTGGAAACAAAGAAATAAAGCAACATAAATTATTCAAAATGTTTTTCTTGCGCACACATGAATTCCGTTGCAACCCCTAAAGGCCTTTGCCGAGTGTCTGGCCCGCACACTCGGCAAAGGTTGGAGGCTTTGCCGAGAGCGACACTTGGCAAAGGCCCTTCAAAACCGTCTGGGCCGCACACTCGGCAAAGGTTGGAGGCTTTGCCGAGAGCGACACCGTTAAAATCTCGAAACGGCCGCGAACGTCGCCGTGCCGTCCGCGGCCGTCCGTTAGTGGCTTTATTTTATCGAGTGTCGGCTTTTACACTCGATAAAGCTTTTGCCGAGTGCCCGACAGAAAACACTCGGCAAAGACCGCCTTTGCCCAGTCTAGCTATGCCGAGGGTCATTTGCTGAGTGTAACACTCGGCAAAGAGTTTGCCGAGTGTTTTTAGCCCTTTCCCGAGTGCCGCAAATGTGGGGTTTCCCGTAGTGGAATATGTTTTCCAATCTTCCAAACAGGGACCGGATGGATTATTCCACGGTAGCACAAGGAAAAAGAAGGATCAGTTCCTGTTGCTCTCGACTGATTGGTCAAAGCACGAATTTGACAGTTGAGACCTCAGACGTACCTGTACTAGTGTTCGACGAGATCCACAGTATATTGCTCCAGAAAACAACAAAGAATCAGGAAAGGCGTTAAACGGTCGTACGGAAGATCACCGTATATGATAAGTACTGTATGAGTTTTCCTAAAAGAATAATCTATTTCTTGAATCACGGTTCCATTTTTTAGCCGCCGAGCTTTCGCTCAGCAATAAGCGTGTGCCTTGAACAGCGCAATATATCTTGCAGATGTTTAGTCGAGTGGCATTTCCTTGAGCATCAAATAATCTAGATATTTACAAACAGATAAGCGAAAGAAGTTTATCAAAGTTAGTGCAGTTGATCAAATACTCATATGCAGTATATTGTCTTTCATCATCGTTAGAAAACGGAAAGAAAGAGTCAAAATGTTGCGTTACATGGCCAGAGAAGGTCCCGTCTATGAAGAGCGGGCTTGGTGCAGCGGTAGAGCCTACCGTATGTAACCGGAAGGTCCCGGGTTCAAGCTCCAGCTTCTGCACATTTGTGCGGGTAAGATTTAGGTGCTATTACAACCCTTCCCCAGACCCCGCCAGTGCGGGAAGCCTACGGCACTGGGTACGCTCCTTTTTACATGGCCAGAGAAGAGAAGAAGCACTCGCACTACAGAGCAGAGCAGCAGTGCATCATCACAGCTCCATACTTATTTAGAGGATTAACTATATATTGAGCTAGAAGCACAGATCAGAGAGATACAGCACGCAGCAGCTAGCACTAGGTTTAAGACGTACAGGCACGGAACGGTAGGCCTTGGGCGCGCGGCACTGGGCCTTGTTTACAAATTTGGGAGATAGATGTCTCTTCATAATCATTACGTTACTGTAATATTTTCGTTTTTATATGTGCGAAAAATTGTCCGAAAATTAATTAATTAGGCTCAAAATGTTCGTCTCACAGAGTACAACAAAACTGTGCAATTAGTTTTTGATTTTATCTAGATTTAGTACTCCATGCATGTTATGACATTTTGATATGACGAGGAATCTTCTTTTTACATAGTAAATTTGGGAGTTGCTTTTTGTCAACTTTTTGCATAACGGCGACGGCGACGTCAATAACAATGGCCGGATGCCGGTCATACTAACAATAATCCGTGGCTTTAAGGAAACGCTGTCGATTCAGGTACCAAATGAAACTATCAGTCATTGGATCCAAGAATCGAATGAATTTATGCCCCGAGAACTCCGATGTTGACCGTGGAGAGGCCAAGCAGGAGAAGAGCAAACGTGCCGAAGCGGCGGAACACCGGGCCGCCTGCCTCGTCGGAGACCGCCGCCGTCACGGCACAGGAAGCCATCACGAGCCCGACGACGGCAAGGTTGCGGCGCGCGGACGCGGGGAGGGCGCCGGCGACGAAGACCCGCAGGGCCATATATGCGTAGTGCTCGATCTGCTTGCTCACTGGGCCTCCTTCCTGTCGCCGCGCGCAGCCGAGTCGATGTGTGTTTGCAGCGGGATTTGGTTGTGCAATGGCGAAACGGCAGCAAGCGCGTGCGTATATATGGCCCCCGGTGGTGGGCTGGCGGTGGCCAGTGGGGATGGGGACCACCGGGGCTGCCGATTCTTTTTTTTTGCGCTAACTCTATCGCCGGGGGCTGCAGCGGGGGAGGATGTGCGGCGGCGGCGGAGGGGTCGCACGATCCCCTGTCGCGCGACCCGTGGCGCAATAGCGCCCTTTTTTTTGAAAGACAGTTGTACGTACACCGAGCAGGTGGGCCCAGTAGGCGCACGGCGGTCGAGTGGTCGGGTGCAGGTGGGCCCCCTCCCCCGGATTGGTTACTGTACGCCGATCGAGGATGTTTCGATTGCTGAAAGATGCCGCGTCTTCGCATGTGGAGTGGCGCGCTCATCTCCACTTCTCGAGTTCTCGAGAACGTATCCCGTACCTTCCACGTGCTCTCCTGCTCTTTTTTTTAGTAATCAAAATATGGATGAGAAAAACCATCAAAAATTCGGTGTGGGTACATGAAGCAAAGTTACATGTCCCATGTACGTACGTATTTTTTTGACTAGCAACCATACCCGTGCGTTTCAACGAAAAAGAAATTATTTTAAGTAATAAAACTTTTATAAAATTGTATGTATGTATATGTATTCATGATTCATATAAATTTGATATCTCCCGATCAATCAATTTATTTATTTTTTACATGAATCACTCTTTTATTACTATTAGATCTACATCCAACAACTCGGATCCACTCTTATCTCTCCCTTATTTCTTGTTTCTTCTTCATCTTCGTGTCTTCCTCATGGCACCCCATAGCGGACTAAGATATATTTTATAATTTATCGAATTGTGCTTATTTGAAGTTTTAAAAAATTATGTCTTTATTATCATAAATGCTATTATTACTCTGTTTCTTTTCTGAAACTTAATCAAATTTTAAATAGTTTGAGTTATGATAAACTTAAAAATGTAGTCATTTAACGTGGAAGAAAGAAACCATCAACAATTAATCTTAGCCCACGATGCATACCTTTCTCTTTTGCACTTTATTTATTTCTAGCATTCTATCTCCAACAAGAAACCAACCCTCTCAAGGTCGGTTGGAAAGAAAACTATTCATCGTAGCTTGTCAATGGCCATCACGCAAAGCAGCTCCAATGGCTGTAGATAGTTAAATACCTATAACTTGCCACCTCACTCCTCGTCACCTCTCGAGTCTCCATCTCCGTTATCATCTCCACACTCCAGAATCCAACTCGAAGATTCCCAACGGGCGAACGAGCTGAGACAGGGTGCGGGGAGAAGACCGAAGAAGGCGTCGTTCACGACGGACAGACTGATTTACGAAAGTGCCGGGGTCTATTTTGCAAACATAACACTGACACGTTGTTTGATTTAAATAGAGCGTGGGTTGATAAAAAAACATGAAGTTTTTTTTTAATATTATGATGTACCGCTGAATCAATTCTTGCTTTAGAATTATTAGGTAGAGATAGAGATTTCTTTTGTGCATATTTTTGTATATTTTCTAAACAAGGGCATGAGAGCACGTCAAGGCAGGGATGAGCACGTACTGGATATATATCCTCAGGTCATGTGGATAGGGTACCTCTGTCTTCGGAGACAAGAATGAAACAAGTCGCTGGTCCTTGGAATCGTGGCCTACTGGCCTCAAACCAGCGGCTGCGGGATTTGGCTTCGATCTTGGTGCTGATTTTGCTGCCTTTTTCACCCTCCATATGGTCCCGCCTCCGTGCATAGGTGATGACGTACTGTTTGGTTTCTCCTGTTTAGGCCCTGGTGGTTTCCCTTGACTTTTTTTAGTGACTTCTATAGACTAAACTTTAGTCAGTTGTCATTTTTTATTGTAGGTAGGGCTGGACAAAATGCTTGAAACTCATTAGCTCGCTCGGATCACAGCCAGCTCGGCTCGGCTCAACTCGATGTATATTTCTAACGAGCCGAGCAAGAGTTTTTTCTTGTTAGTATAATGAGCGAGTTCTAGCTGGCTCGCGAGCCAAACGAGCTAGAAGACCTAATAGACTAATTAGCAAATTATTAATTAATAATAATATATGTATGCTATATACGTAGTTATAAATGATGTTATGGTTATATTATATTATTGTAGTATGACATATTAGATTTTGAAGGTATTAAGACCATATAGATACTATAATTTTTTATATTATTATGGTAATTTTAAATTTAACACTCCAGCTCGCGAGCTTAACGAGACAGCTCGCGATTTTAATGAGCCGAGCCAAGATTTTTGCTCGTTTTCTTAACGAGCCGAGCCAAGCTGGCTCGTTTGGCTAACGAGCTCGAACGAACCGAGCCAAAACGAGCCAGCTCGGCTCGACATCCACCCCTAGTTGTAGGGACTTAAAGTGACTAAATATAATTAAAGTGACTAAACAAAACCATACTACCCTTGCAGTCTTGCCCTCACACCCCTTGGCGCCAAATAAACAGATGGGGCATTTAATGAGGGTAGTGGATGAAAAAGTCAGTAGAAGTCCCAAAAAGTCACCAAAATGGAGCTCATGGACTTATGGGGTAGGGATTAGAGTTTAGTTGAGTCACCCTGTTTGACATCTATTATATTATAACAATAGAGTTAAAAGGAGCCACCACGTTCGCCGAGAGGGCCAAGAAATTCTCACGTTAATCTAAAAAAGAGAAGAGCATGGACTGTCGGATTTTACGAAGATCTAACATCTATATTATTCCGTTAATCTAAAAAAGAGAAGAGTATATGTCCTCGGATTTTATGAAGATCTAACGGTCTATATTATTTCATTAATTTAAAAAAGATAAGAGCATATGTCGTCGAATTTATGAAAAATCTAACGGTATATATTATTTCGTTAATCCAAAAAAGAGAAAAATATATGTCATCGAATTTAATGAAGATCTAACGGTCTATATTATTCCATCCGCCGCCACCCCTCCGCGGTCGCCGCGGGAGCACTACGCCGCCGCCGCCGCGCAGCCGTCCGTGGCCGCTGTCGGAGGCCTTCACCGTCGCGGCGAGGCCGCCCCCGACCACTGCAGGAGTTCTCCATTGCTGTTGTGCGGCCGTCCGTGATTGTTGCGGGGCCATCCGTGATCGCCGCGGGAGTCCTTCGTCGTCGCCATGCGACCGTTCGCCGTCGGGAGGTCGTCCACCGTTGTCGCTGCTGCCATAGGAGCCGCCAGCGTGCCTTCGGAGTTTGGGGTTCGGCCGCTCCACGTGCCATCGGAGGACAGCGGGGCTAAAAGCTGCTGGACGAGGAGACCGGCACCCCTCGCTGTCGCCGCCGCCTCCACTAGAGAGAGGTGGGGCGATACAGGGAGAGAGATAGAGTGGGAGGAGTGATGGCGTCGGTGAAACAGAAAGAGAACCAGAGATGGGTGGGCTCACATGTTGGTAGTTGGTATAGAATATGAGATATAGAGATAACGGGTGAAGAAGAAATTGATATAGAGCAGCGAATCTCAATAACTAGGTAGAAATATTCCTTTTAAAGGATGAGAATAGAGTACGCCGGACCCCTGAAGCCCATGTGTCCTTCAACATTCCTCTATATAGGAGGCAACCCTCAACAATGAGCGGAGGATACCCTGTCGATCTGCACGTGTACCTAGTGAGAGGTGCTCAGATTTAGCACGTTCACACAACAGGGGAGAATGATTCTCCCTGTCCGAATGGAGCGAATCGCTGTCGAGATTGAGCACCATGGCCGCGCTCAACACTCATGGAAGATCATCAAATGGTTTGCCCACGCTCAAACCCTTTTGACGGTCTTTGTTAACGAGTTAGTGCAAGAAGAAGCGGAGGGAGGAAAAACAAAGCGGGTAAACTGAGGTGGTGTAGCCTTCAAAAATGAGCGGAGGATACAACGTTGATTTGCATAGGTAACTGATGAAAGGTGGTCAGATTTAGGACCGAGGTTGTGAGAACAACGAGAGAGAAAAATTCTCCATATCTGAAGGGAGTGAATTACTACCGAGATTGATCATCACCATGGCCATGCTCAAACTCATGGAAGATCATCAAATGGTTTGCCCACACTCAAACCTGTTTGATGGTCTTCGTTAATGAGTCAATGCAAGAAGCAGGAGCAGATTTAGGAAAAACAAAGCGAAGAAACTCAAGAGTCATACAACTTTTATGATGGACGTGCACACATGTTGAGATGGAAGTTGAGTAACAACAAGCTGAGCAAAGCAATGCTTCTCTTAATGCCTAATATAATCATGCATTAGATTGGACATCAACCATTTCTATATATTACTCCATCTTTTACCGGAGTAGGAACAAGGCAAAAGATTGATCCATAACTGTGATAGGCATCCATTGATTACTGCAGCCTAAGTTATCATTGCATAACAAGCAAAATAACAGTATTTTTCTCATAATATTTCTCACGAGCACTACCTCAATATTAGGTCAAACAATCTATTATCTTAGAGCAACTCTAGGAGACCCAACAAACCCCTATCCCAAGTTTAGAGGGTCCAGAAAAAAGTTGCACTCCAGCAAACCCAACAATCCCCTGTCGAAGGTTTAGAGGGTCCAGTAAAAAGATGCACTCCAGTAGACCCTCTACTTGCACCCCCTATTTGGGTATAATTAATGTGAGGGGTACAAGGTATTTTCGTTGGTAGGAAAAGTTTTCAAAAGAACTTGATCCTTTTAGTATAGACTTACACCCCTATTTGGGTGGCTTCCAAATCCATCATTCATTCTTGGGGGTCTATAGAAAGCCCTATATTTGTTAGGGCCATTGCTGGAGTTGGAGCATTTTTGTGGCCCTTAAAAAATAGAGATAGCCTCCATTTAGTATTTGAAGAGTAAGAGAGGTATTGGTGGAGTTAATCTTAATAATACAATGTTATTACCATATTAATTGAAATAATTAGTTTTTAGTAACATATGACAATCTATATTAACCCTTAAAGTCCATTGATTAAAGTAAATAAATAGTTAAATTCTAAATTAAATCAATAAGAAAAATATAAGTTGATCAAAGAATCAATGTCAAATATAATTAGTAATATAAGCTTGCATCATTAATTCATACCATGTGTCACATACATGATGATAAAAATTGATACATTAGTTTGAACATACTTGGACAAACTGTATTGATAATAAAACACAAGGATATTTAAATAAAATTATGTTTAAGTTAAATAAACCTAAAAATTAGTATAAAAAACTAGCTACCCGCGCAAATTTGCGCGGGTCACCTTGCTAGTTTTTGGGACTAAAAGAGACTAGAGTTTAGGTGACTAAAAAAAGTCAGGGTAACCAAACAGGGCCTAACCTTATTTGGTATGTCGATTGATCTGCCAACAAAGAGTACTGTATACGATATAGGCTGCGTGTCGATGGCTTATTTGGCAAACAAAAAAAATGCTTTGAGAAATATATTAGTGTTGGCTCAACTTCTTTTATTCTTCGGAAAACACACATGTAGTCTCAACTAACTTGATCCCACGGTACTTGTATGGAGTACACATTTGGATTTTTTGTATTCTGTAGCAGTTGATGGTTCATGTTCCTTGTTATTCTTGCTGTACGTACATACAGTATACAACTGTACGCCATGTAAGTTCTGCTGTATTTTTGTTAAAGGCACGCTCTTGCCATATCTTCGTCGTCAATCAGTGAAGAAAAGAAGAAGAAGAAGAAATTGAAGGACGTCACTCTCGTCCTCGTATAGGATGGATCTTATTATTGTTGGCGTGCAGCAAGCCAGCAGTGTCTCCACCATGATTTACTTGTAAATTCCAACTCCGTGAAAGTAGCTAACGAAGAAGAATCGTTGTAATAAGCACTTTTTGCAGGGTTTTGAATGCTTATTTGTGACAGCTACTATACCATCTGGTTGTGCTGATGCATTAGTGAATGGATGATGGAAGGAAGCAGCCAACTTACGCATTCATATCGATGCGTTAAGCGACAGCGTGATTGCCAGCCGCGACAGCGACGACAAGAAAAGCTAAGGATTGCCAGCCGCGCGCGAGCGTGAAAACGAACGCCCACGAAATTCGCTCATCGGGCCGGCGTGTGAAAAATTAAGCTCTCAACCGGGAGTAGCCCAGAGGAGCCTTCAGGCTCCGATTGGGGCCCACGAACCCTCCGCGCCCGCCTGCCACCGGCCCACCCCATATATCAGTTTCAGCGCCGCGCGGCGGGCCGGCGCTGGGAGGGATGCGATGCGAGCGACCACATGTCCACGTCCACCACGGTCCACATCCACACAGGTCACCCGGCCGCTTTGTTGGCCGCATCGACCATTTTCTTTTATAGGGCTGGTTGAGGTCCCGAAAGCAACTCCTAAATTTAATATGAAAAAAAAATTCTTTATCAAATTAAAATGTTATAATATATATGAAGTACTAAATATAGATAAAATTAAAAACTAATTGCATTGTTTTGTTGTACTCTACGAGACAAATATTTTGAGCCTAATTAATCAATTTTTGGATAATTTTTCGTACATACAAACGAAATACTACAGCAGTGCAATAATTACGAAGTGACATTTTACTCTTAAATTCAACCTCCTAATTCTTACATCTAAACAAGCCCTAGAGTTCCAAGCAATCAAAGCCCACGCCGGAAGATAGCCATTGTTAAATGATTCCAGCGGTGTACGTGTGTTCGGTTTTGTAGTGGGTCGCAGCGTTTTACTCTCCTTTTCTTTTCGCTATTTTGGATTTAACTCTTTATTGGAGTAGTACGTGACAGTGTGACACCATGGTCTCAGAATGGTTGATCAAACGGTATTTCGTCAGTAGTCGTTTTGTTTTGCCAACGATGTTACGGTAAGCAGTTGGGCACTCTGCACATCCTCTGGAATTAATAATCATCAGTTTCATCAGTTCTTCACCTGAGCCTGTCTAGGCAACAACTTGGTAATCAAACCATGTATAGAGGTGACTTTGTGCACGTCAAAGCACGGACGCGAGAGCTAGTGAAGGATCGATACAGCGACCAGAGAGGGGGAGTGAATGGGAGCCGATAAAAATTTCTCTCCTATGAGCGAAACTCGGCCTATATCCCAAAAACACTTTCAACTAGTCCAAATCTCTTCCTTGCCAGAACTACGAAGCCACTGGAGTGCTTCTAGTCCTAGGAGCAAGTCACAACGATCTCAACGTGCAATACACAGCGGAAACAATATATCGTAACACAGCACAGCTCAGAAAGCTCAGAGACCTAGCACAAATGTCTCTCTTCTAATCATCAAAGTGACACATTGTTGGGTATTCTTCACGTCATTACCAAAACTAGATAATTTTCTAATTTTGATAACGGTGCCAAAAATGCCAAACCTATCTGTTAACACCAAAAATTAGCACCAGGAAGAGACTGACGTGTGGACCGGATTTGGTGGAAAGATGCCATTCGGCTAAGGGGCTTTCTCTGAAGCATTCGGCAAAGACGCTCTGCGGTCGGGAACGCGTCGCCATTCGGCTAAGGGGTTTTCTCTGAAGCATTCGGCAAAGATACTCTGCGGTCGGGAATGCGTCATCATTCGGCAGAAGCAGTGTTCCGCATGCGAAAGCGGTAGCAATCGGGAAGGCATGATGATGTGGATCTACATAAGGAAAAGGCCGGTTCGAACAAGGAACGCAATATGGACACGAAGATTCGTCGTTTATTTTTAGAAACAAGTATTGTAGTCGTGTCCGACTAAGAGTTGTATCAAGACCTGGGTATAAATACAAATCCATGGCAATTGTAATAGACACGAACGAATCAATCAACACAACAAACCGGCCATGCGCCACCTATCGAGTCCTTAGTCGAGTCGTCGAGTCCTTCGAGAGGAGCCATCGATCCGTCGACCTCCGTAAGTACCGGCAACCTTGTATCATGCTTAGTATCATGCGGTGGATTTAAGCTTTGATGCAAGTAGTCTTGTTACCATGCTTAGTATCATCCTGTTCCATCTGGAGAAAAGGGAAGATTGAAAGTGTTAACCTCAAAGAAGCGATCTTTCGTCATGCTTACGTCACGCATTCGGCAGTGCGCTCCTTGCGTGCCTTGCCGATTGCCGAATGAGGTTTTAACTGCCGACAGATAGCTTCCCTGTAGCTATATGTCTCTCAAGATTGGCTTCAACGCCGCAAACATGGAACTGTCTGGTCTCACCCGGCACGTTCCAGGTTTTAATCTAAACGTTTTTATCCCTTTGTTAGTTTTCAGGCAAACTGACTGGCACGCTTTCGGATTCGTACGCGCGGGTCACGTGTTGAAGCTAGCTAATTCGGCTTGCTGTGTGCTTGGCGTGAGGTGCGGATTTTACGTCAACACACTTTTTTGGCACGCTCGGTGGGACACACAAGATTCAAGATGCCTGAGATAAAAGACATCATGGACGTCACTTTGGAAGAATTGTCTGAAGAGCATCAACAGATGGTGAAGGCTGCTGCTGACCAATTTCTTAACAAATGTCTGCTGTCTATTAACAAGTGTTTACTGTCTTTCGCCAAGAACAGGAGTGGTGCACCGTTTCTCAAGTCCGATTTGCCAAGAGTTCTCCTTCCTGGGCAATCTGATCTTACTGAGGAAGAAGAGAGGGAGAGATTCTCTGGCTTGTTGCACAAAGCTTTAGGGGAAGCAATGACCAATCACAATGCCGCGTTCCTGAACAGCTTTCGGCACATCATGGTAAGCATTTTTGGTCAGCACGTGGATAAACCCTTCGAGCAAATGCATGGGCAATTGGGTGGCCCAACGTACTTCAATGTTCAAGCACCAGTACAGAAGCCGCATGGTAAAGGGAATGCTGATGAAACTGGAGCTTCTGGTACTAAAGATACAAATGGTCAACCGATTCAGCAAGATCCTCAGCCTGCACTGCCGAAAACTCGCACATACGGTGACATGGCATTCGGCACCACAGGGAATCCACCTACTTCTGCTTACAAGATATCTCCCTTGAACAATAGACTGCAGAGGGATTTATATGGGAATGGATACTCGGAGTTCCTGGACTACAATGCTATTGACGCTCTCCCGAATCCCGGATATGTTGGTGCTGCAGGGATGCCCGCTGGAAGACCGGAGAATCAAGATTCAAATGTTGATCTTGTTGGTTGATCTAACCAGCTTGAGGCAAAGGAATAATGAGACACCTACAGAGTTTCTCAGAAGATTCAGAGAGACTAAGGGCATGTGCTTTTCTCTGAACATACCTGATGATCAGTTGGCCGGAATGGCTGTTGCTGGTATGCTACCTGCCATTCGGGAGAAGTTATTTGGGATGGAATTTGATGATCTTGGCCAGCTGTCACAGAGATTGGCATTAATGAGCAACCAAGCATATGGCTTTAAGAAAGATGCCAGATTTGCTAAGCACAATGATATAGCTGACATCTACAACCAGTTCCTTGAAAGGGCCGATCAAGAAGATGAATACGAGGATGACGAGGAAGTGGCTGCAGCAGAGATAGTGTGGGGCAAAGAACCAGTTACAATGACTCAAAGGTGGATCAAACAGATGAAAGGAACATATGATTTTGATGTGACTAAGGCAGACAAATTGTTTGAGTTCCTGGTGAAAGAAGGCCGAATCAAATTGCCAGAGGGACATTCCATGCTTCGGCCTGATGGAGTAAAAGACAAAAGGTACTGTGGGTTTCATGATAGAAATTCTCATTCCATTAATGAGTGCAGAGTCTTCAGGATGAGAATTCAGAAAGCTATCCATGAAGGACATCTGAAATTCGACAACAAGATGAAACTGGACAGTAACCCTTTCCCTCAGAACATGATCGGGTTCTCAGTTAACATGGTGAGTGCTGTTCCATCTAGAGAGAAAGGAAAGGTGAAAGTGTTGACCTCGAGGAAAGCAAAGCAAGATGGCTCAGTCGATCCCACTCGACAGGTCACAATTGAACAGATTCGCAAGAGAGCTCTTCGTTTCCCGAATAGCCGATTGGAAGTGGGAGAACCCTCTAAACCTAGGGTTACCACACGCATTCTCCTCAACAAGTGGCAGCGTCAGCAAGAAAAAGAACGTTTTCAGAGACGCAAGTATGAGGAGGAAAAGAGAAGACATGAAGAAGAAAGGCACAGAGAAGAGCAAGAAGAATATATCCGAGAACAAGAGCGAGCTCATTGGGGATGTGTTTTCTTCAGGCACTGTTGGAACGAAGGCTTAAAGCTTCCCACGTGGGATAATTGTCCCGAATGCAACAACGGGTATGCTGAATATAGGCACGACGATGTCAATCGCCGATCTGTCCATGAAAGAATTGGAAGGATACATCCTAGTGATGATCGGCGCCTAAGAGAGTGTGGAAATAATGGCCAACAGAAGAAAAGATATGCCGACAATAGGTGGTTTGATCATGAAGAAGAAGAAGATCATGTCTATGTCTGGAAAAAGGGACAATGGTGCCCACCTGGTTTGAGGAAGAGCCAGAAGAGAAGAGTGCAGCGCTTGAGGAATCGGGAATTGAAGCAGGCGAAAGTCAAGGTGAAATCAATATGGCTCCCGAAAGACAAGCCTGACGAACATAATCATTCGGCTCCTACGTGCATGGTATGTTTTCTGCCGAATGAATTCATGGCTTCAGCTAATCAAATTGTACAGGAAGAGGTATTGCCTGAAATGGATGATGCCGAGCAACTTGGGTTGATGGCACAATTGATGCTGAACAAACAAGCTGTTTTCGAGAAGGCAACTCAGAATCGGCACATGAAACCACTGTACTTGAAAGGATATGTCAATGGCAAACCGTTGACTAAGATGTTTGTCGATGGTGGAGCTGCTGTCAATGTAATGCCATATACCACATTCAGGAAGCTTGGTATGGGCCCTGGGGATTTGACACCAACAAGCATTGTTCTTAATGATTTTGCCGGGAATCCTTCGGACACCAAGGGATGTGTTCATGTTGATCTGATGATTGGCTCCAAGATTCTGCTCACAACTTTCTTTGTCATCGAAGGCAAAGGGGCATATAGCTTGCTGCTTGGAAGAGATTGGATTCATGCAAATTGTTGTATTCCATCTACTATGCATCAACAGCTTGTTCAGTGGATAGATGATGATGTGGAGATTGTCCAAGCAGATGATTCAATAAGCGTGTCAAATGTAGAACGGGCCTTCTGGGAATATCAAGGCATAGATTGTTTCTCAGGAAAGGACTGGGGAGAAGGACCTGTTGAGCCAATCAGCAGTGATCAACAGCCGATAGAAGCAGTCGGCTCTCATAGTAATTTTTAATGGAGAATCCAATTGATGGAACTGATGGCAAATTGGGACGTGGATTTGTGTCGGCTGACAAAATAGAAGAGGTGGACATTGGAGATGGTGACAAGCCAAGGCCGACATTTATCAATGCTAATTTGGAACAAGGTTTCAGAGGAGAGTTGATTGAGTTATTGAAAGAATACAAAGATTGCTTCGCTTGGGATTATTCGGAGATGCCTGGTTTAGATCGTTCTATTGTTGAGCATCGATTACCGATTAAGCCTGGTTACAAGCCTTACAAACAACCACCTCGAAAAATCTATAAGGATGAAGTTTTGGCCGATGTAAAAAAGGAAGTTGAAAGATTAATAGAAGCAAATTTTATTCGGCCATGCAGATATGCAGAGTGGATCTCTAATATTGTTCCTGTTTACAAGAAGAACGGAAAAATGAGAGTTTGTATAGATTTCAGAGATCTGAATAGAGCTACACCCATGGATGGATACCCAATGCCTGTTGCTGATTCGTTGGTTGATGCTACTGCTGGATATAAAGTGATTAGTTTCATGGATGGCAATGCAGGGTACAATCAGATTTTTATGGCATTGGAAGATATATCAAAAACAACTTTTAGGTGTCCTGGACACATTGGGTTGTTTGAATGGATTGTAATGACTTTTGGATTGAAGAATGCCGGTGCAACTTACCAGAGAGCCATGAATTATATTTTTCATGAGTTGATCGGCAAGATTGTGGAGATATACATTGATGATGTGGTAATCAAATCATTAGATCATGAATCGCACTTAGCCGATGTAAGGAAAACTCTAGAATGCACAAGGAAACATGGACTTAAAATGAACCCAAATAAATGTGCTTTTGGGGTTTCGGCTGGAGAATTTCTGGGATTTCTGGTGCATGAAGGGGGAATAGGAGTTGGCAAGAAGAGTATGAAAGCTATTGATGAAATTGCTCCTCCAACCAATCTCAAGGAATTGCAGTCATTGCTTGGCAAGATCAATTTTGTGAGAAGATTTATATCAAATTTATCGCAAAGGGTGTTGCCTTTTTCTTCGCTGCTGAAAGTTAAGAAAGACCAGGAATTTGTATGGGGTGACGTACAACAAAAGGCTTTTGATGAAATCAAGGAATACATGAAGGAACCACCAGTATTGGTGCCTCCGCAGTTGAATAAGCCTTTCAAGTTGTACGTGGCGGCCGATGCCCAAACTATTGGTTCGGCCCTCATACAAGAGTTTGATGGGAAGGAAAGAGTGGTTGCATATCTTAGCCGAAAACTGCTTGATCCCGAAACAAGGTATTCGGCTATGGAGAAACTTTGCCTGTGTGTTTATTACTCCTGCACAAAATTTTGGCACTATCTGTTGAATGCCGAATGCATTGTATATTCAAAGTTTGATGTGATTAAACACATGCTGTCTATGCCAATTTTGAATGGAAGAATTGGCAAGTGGATTTTAGCTCTGTTTGAGTTTGAATTAAGGTATGAATCGGCAAAAGCTGTTAAAGGACAAATTATTGCTGACTTTATTACCGAGCATCGTGATTCATCAATTGATTTGCTTGAAATTACTCCTTGGGTATTATTCTTTGATGGATCTTCGTGTGACAAAGGTGGTGGAGTAAGTATTTTATTAATCTCACCCAAAGGAGAAGTGTTTGAATTTGCTATTCCTATTCAACCTACTGTCACCAATAATCAAGCTGAGTATGAACCGTTGCTCATAGGGCTTCAATACCTGAGGGAAGCGAAAGCCATTGCAGTTGAAATTTTTGGAGATTCAGAATTAGTCATAAAGCAATTGAATGGTGAGTATGAATGTAGGAATGATATCTTGAGAAATTATTATGAAGAGTGCCGACAAATACTGAAAAGCTTTCGGTTGGTGATCCTACGACATATTCCTAGAGAGAGCAATGCCGAAGCAAACAGATTAGCTCAAAGTGCTTCAGGCTATAGAGATAATCATGAATTATTTGCTGCTGATATATATACTTTCGGGAGTGATCTTGCAGAAGGCGATTGGAGAAAAGAAGTTGTTGATTATTTGGAGAACCCATCCCGAAAGGTCTCTAGGAAGCTCAGGTATAAAGCTATAAAATTCGTTCTTCTTGATGACAAGTTATATTATAAATCATTAGATGGAGTGTTATTACAATGCTTGAGTCAAGAAGAAGCAAAAAAGCTGATAGGTGAAGTACATGGTGGATTATGTGGAGCACATCAATCGGCTTACCGAATGAAATGGGTTATTAGGAGGACTGGATATTATTGGCCGACAATGTTGGAAGATTGTTTTGAATATTACAAAGGATGCCAAGATTGTCAAAGATTTGGAAATATTCAGAGAGTTCCAGCGTCAGTCCTAAATCCCATTGTTAAACCATGGCCATTCAGAGGATGGGGAATAGATTTGATTGGCCAAATAAATCCTTCATCGAGCAAGGGGCATAAATTCGTGCTTTTGGCAACTGATTATTTTACTAAGTGGGTTGAGGCAGTCCCATTGAAAAGGGTGACATCTGAAAATATGGTTGAGTTTGTTAAAGAACATATCATTTACAGATTCGGGATTCCTCAGACAATCACCACTGATCAAGGAACTCAGTTTACATCTTCGGAGTTTAGAGATTTTGCTGAAAGCATGGGGATCAGATTGTTGAATTCTTCTCCTTATTATGCTCAAGCTAATGGTCAAGCAAAGGCTTCTAACAAGATTATGATTAAGATTATACAGAAGAAGATTGATCAGAAGCCAAGGAAGTGGCATTTGGTACTCAGTGAGGCTTTATGGGCTTACCGAATGGCTCCCCATGGAGCAATACAGACATCTCCTTATGAATTAGTATATGGGCATCATGCTATCTTGCCATGGGAAATGCAATCAGATTCGAGGAGGATTAAATTACAAAAAGATTTGAATTCTAAATATTATAATGATTTAATGATGGATGAATTGGAAGATTTGCATATGATTCGTCTCAGGGCCTTGGAGAATATTGAGAAAAACAAGATGCGAATTGCTAAGTATTACAACAAGAAGGTTAAGATTAAGCAGTTTGCAGAAGGAGAATTGGTTTGGAAAGCAATATTGCCGATTGGGACCAAATATGCAGCGTTCGGCAAATGGTCTCCAAATTGGGAAGGTCCTTTTAGAGTTGTCAGATGTGTGCCTGGTAATGCATATATTTTGAAGACGTTATTGGGAGAAGAGTTTGCTTCTGCTATAAATGGAAGATATTTGAAGAAGTATTATCCCAGTATTGAAATCGATCGGTGATTGATACGTTAAATTACCGAATAGCCGACGTTCAGAGGGAGGTCGTCTTTAGAAGGAAATGACAGAAACATTGGAAGAAAAGGAAATGGCCAGTACTGAATATATTGCCCTTAGCACAAAATATATTACATCAAGAGTTCATGCAAGACTGCAAAAGATAAGTTTTATTGCCGAAGTTTCATCCATCCCTAGTACAAACTAGTAGAATAAGTTGATCAATACAGATTGAGGATGAATGGAATCGGCAATGGCGTTGCCGTGAGCCTCAAGGCGGTCGATGGAGGCATCAATGTCATCGATCTCCTCCGGATTGCCATTCGCGAAGCCGGCCGGGAGTCTGGAATAGTCGGTGCCGGTGCGCGTGGACATGGCGGCCAAACCTGCAGCTGCACCCAGGCGGATACCGTGCGAGGCCACTTCGTCAATGCGGTTCATCACCGCGCCGAGTCGAGCTTCCGGCGTGTCTCCGCGAGCGTTCACCTTATCTGCCAGTGAGTTGGCCAGCGCCCTCAGCCGATTGAGCTCGGCATCACGAGCTGCAGAGATACAGAACAATGGCGGATTAGGGTTATTCAGAGACAAGATTGAAATTGATTGAGTTGCAAAGCTTACCATCGATGGTCTCGAGTAGCTGCTTGCGCTGGTCTTCCCACTCGAGCTCGGCAATCCCAGCTTGCTTGGAGATGATCTCCAGTTCTTGCCGAGCTTCATCCCGCTCCTGCTTGAAGCATCGGGCGTCGCTGTCGGAGTAGGGCAAGTCCTGGTTGGACTGGATCTGCTAGATGACCCCGACGAGTCATCTGAAGCAGCTGGGGCCGCAGCCACGGCGGCGACGGGGTTCCATTGGATGAGCCTGCGAAGGAGGAAGGATTGAAACGCAAGATTTGGGGGAGAGGACGAGAAAGGACTAACAATCGTTACCTCCGGCGAGCACCAGCGCGACTCCCTTCGGCTTCGTCGGTGGTCGGGCGCCTCCTGTTGTTGTTGCCGGCCATTGGGAGTTCCTCGGAATTACTGTGGATGGGGAAAAGAACGATCTAGGTCGGCAAGAACCTGGAAGACGAAGAACTTGATGGAAGCCGGAGGCTGCTTGGGTCTTTATTTATAAAACCAATGGAGAGATCGTGGCCGGAGATCGTGGCGCATATCCCCAAGGAAATCGGGAAGATGGGAAACTGGATGGTTGCCGCGTCGTTTGGGATTCATGCCGAATCGGGTTCGGTTCTCCTGAATTAGATTCGGCTGTGTTGTGTTGGGCCGTTTTTCGGGTTTGACACTGTTATGACTAAGCTTTGCCGAATACGTTGTTTACAGTGAAAATAAGGGAAAGCAAAGATTGGTAAGACTATAAAGCTGGTAAAGTATTCGGCTGACTAAATATTCAACTCAATTACACACCCAAGTACTTGGAGATTACATTTTTAGCATCAGATATCATTCTATTAATGTTCTCCAAGAGATTTCTGTCTGCTTCTTGGGTTTTCATCAGAGCAGAGAGCTTTGTTTTGAGCTGTTTATCTTCAGTTAGAGCTGCCGATGCTTCCTTTCGTATCTTCAAGTATTGAGTTCTAAAGATTACAGTGACTTAATGATGGACGAATTGGAAGATTTGCATATGATTCGTCTCAAAGCGTTGGAAAATATTGAGAAAAATAAGATGCGAGTTGCCAAATATTACAACAAGAAGGTAAAAGTCAGGCAATTGGCAGAAGGAGATCTAGTTTGGAAAGCAATATTGCCCCTGGTTTGGATCGTTCTATTGTTGAGCATCGGTTGCCTTTGGTGATCTGGTTTTCTCCCTCCTGGTAATTGACCGAAGGGAAATGTCGGCTGTTGAGGTCAATGGAGACGATTTGGTGCATGTACAATTGCAGCCACATCTGAACGAACCACCAAGGACCATTAACGCATGAAATTTTCTTGTTGGTGTGCATCTGGTAAATAGTCTGATGGAGCATGTGATAAACACGTATCTTCTCTGTCAGATCAGGGAGTTCGGCTAACTTCTTCTCGTCAGCTTCAATTTCGGTTGACAGAGTCCTCAATTCAGCTTCTAGTTCAGCTTTTCTGGCCTTCTTCAGATCAAGTGCTGGCTGCAGTCTAGCTGACAATTCTTTATTACTCTGAGCTTGAATATGCAGATCCTTCACAGATTGCTTAGCTATGGCTCTTCTTTGCTCTAAAGCTGGTTTTAAGGATTGATTCTTCAGAGCCTGTCTGACTGCAGCAAATTGTTGATCCAATTGAGAGATGGGTTCCAAAGAGGCTTTAATATCAGCAGGAAGGTTTTGCTCGATGGGCTCAAGTATGTCCCTCAGAAGGTCAGCATCCTTGACTTGATCTTTGATGTCCTTGTGCAGAAAGGAGAAGATTTCCCTCAGTTTTGCCTGGTTCTCTTCTGATAAAGCCTGACCAGAAGAAGTTTCCTCTCCTTGTTCGGCAACAAGATCATCTAAAGCAAATGAGTAGCTGGATGGTGAAGCAATTTTCTCCTGAACAGAGAGTTGTTGCCGAATTAATGATGATCCATTGAATAAAAGATTAAGAAGAGTGGACAATTGTCTTTACCTCATTCCTGATCTCTTGGATGGAGAGAGAAGGCATCTCAAGCTCAGGCAAAGATTCTTGTATGTCCTGCTGAGGAGAGCTTGGGAGATTCCTTGGTGGAGATGAGGCTTCTGGTTGAGGTACATCTGGTGAAGCTGAAGCTGATTCTTGATGAGAAGAAGAGCTCTCCAAGATTGGATCCATTGAAGTTTGCTCTGTGACTGAAGAAGGGTCAATGCCGATGAAAAGGGATTTTAAAGACAAAATGGTAAGAAATTTTACCAATCTCTGAGGCATCGGCAGGTTCTGTGCTAATGGCCAATTGCTGTGATTTGGCCTGAAATTATAAAGGAGTAAAGATGAGCAGAATAAAATTAGCATTTTACTCGGAAAAGGAGATATCTGACCTGAGCAATTCTTTTGCTTCTTGTTCTTTTCTTCTTCATGGTTGAAGGGGTAGCATGACCAAAGAGAAAAGCATTCATGCTGTTGGACCAGAAGTGGCAGGCTGCAATCAGAAGATTTTCGTTCCTGGGTGTTTCAGCCAAAGATAGCTCCAAGCAATGGGAGATACGAAGACTATCCCAGTTCTGCGTCTGGGGACTTTTATCTTCAAGGATCCTCTTGTACCAGTTTCTCCAGCCAGCAATTGGGGGCAGAGGCCAGTTCTTGAATGCATCTTGCCATTCGTGAGGTTTCGTCAGAGAGGTTTTGAAAGGGATCCTTTGAGACTCGGACACAATAATTTCAGAGGGATCTGGATTCTCTGCGGGTCCGAGGAAGAAAGATGCGGATTGCTCCTCAGTGGGGGTCAAGATTTCGGTGGCCAGAGCCTATTGAGGGCAGAAGAGGAGCAATTCGGAGATTCAAAATGCAGTTCGAAAAGAGTAATGCCGAATGTGATTGAGGGAAACGAAACTTACTTGAAGAATTTGATCCTGGTTCGTCATTTGAAGATTGGAGCTTGAGGGATTCGACGAACTAGGGTTTGAATTTGGAAGCCGCACTCTGAGGATTTGGAAACGGAAAACGGATGTCGAGCAGATTCAGCCTGGAAATGTTGGGGATTCCTGGTCAATTCCGAGATAAAAGTATCCTTTATCCCGAAATTGAAGGGGCATGTGTTAACACCAAAAATTAGCACCAGGAAGAGGCTGACATGTGGGCCGGATTTGGCGGAAGGATGCCATTCGGCTAAAGGGCTTTCTCTGAAGCATTCGGCAAAGATGCTCTGCGGTCGGGAACGCGTCGCCATTCGGCTAAGGGGTTTTCTCCTGTCTCTTATACACATCTAGATGTGTATAAGAGACAG
>OAMR01000116.1:2124143-2145289 GCA_900205405.1 Echinochloa crus-galli
GTGGCTGCAGCAGAAATAGTGTGGGGCAAAGAACCTGCGGTGGATTGATCTAATCTGATTAGTGGTGTGGTCTCAAACAAGTCGTATCTTGCGGTGGATTAACTTGTTTGTTGCCATGCTTGACGGGTGCTGCTTTCGGCCTATGCATTCTTGTTTTAATGTAAATTCGCGACCGCGCCTCACCCTTTATTTATTTTCATATCATATTTGTATCCGTTAATCGGCTTGGATCACGTGTTTTGTCTTTATTTAACCTAAAAGCCGATCTTATGTCATGCTTACATTTCGCGTTCGGCAGTGTCGTTTTTGCATGCTTTTTTACCGATTGCCGAATGATGCTCCGAATGATGACAGATAGCTTGCCCATAGCTATGTGTCCCTCAAGATTGGCTTCAATGCCGTAAATATGGAACTGTCTGGTCTTAACCGGCACGTTCCAGGTTTTATCTAAATGTTTTATTCTCTTTGTTAGTTTCAGGGCAAACTGACTGGCACGCTCTCGGTTCATACGCTCCGGCCACGTGTTGAAGCTAGCTAATTCGGCTTGCTGTGTGCTTGGCGTGAGGTGCGGATTTTACGTCAACACTATCCCTCATACCACTTAAGCCAAGTTGTCATCCCCAGCATGATATAAGAGACGCGGTATTTAAATATGCAACTGCTCTTCATGATATAACAAATGAGATCTGCAAGCGCACAGATTAATACCGATGTAGCATTTTAACCAGGAAGTATTCCAGGTATCGTTATTTATATTTTTACCACTGGGAAGGGATTACTAACATCAATGTTGATCATGGAATGAAATATAAGAATGAGTAACAATCATTGCATGTATAACCGAGAGCATTCATCTATCTCTTACATACAGGGGTAAGTGTCACATAAAATATAGATAAAGTATGAAAGGTGACAATGATAACTAATTTGATCAGCTAGCCACATATAATAATGATAAGCACCTCAACGAGATATTCTAGCAAGTCATTAGCATGGTATTAGGACGAACTACACAAATATTTCCTAAGTTATTCTTCGATCACACGATTGAATTCGTGCTCGTCGAGTGCTTTGAACAAGAAATCAACAGCTTTAGCATTAGCCTCATACTTGTCCTTAGCATCCTGTGTCACTCTCGTAGCAGGAATGGTATAGGTCATATCAAGAGTGATATCCCATACCAACTGTCCCTTGCTACGGAGGAAAGCCCCCATGCGAACCGACCACATCCGGTAGTTCTTTCCATCGAAGAGAGGAGGACCCGAACCCTTTCCGGCATACGCCATCCTTTGGATCTTAGACTGGTTAGAATCACGAAGATCCGTAACCGGCTCTGATACCAATTGAAGGATCGATACGGTGACCACAGAGGGGGGGAGTGAATGGGAGCCGATAAAATTTCTCTCCGATGAGGGAAACTCGGCCTATATCCCAAAAACACTTCCGACGAGTCCTAGTCTCTTCCCTGCCAGAACCGCAAAGCCGCTTGAGTGCTTTTGGTCCTAGGAGCAAGTCACAGCAACCTCAACGTGCAACACACAGCGGAAACAGTAATTCTTATCTCAGCACTCCGGGAAAATACCAAAGACTAGGCACAAATATCTCTCTTCTAATCGACAAAATGACACATGCCAACTCGTGACAAGCTCACCCTAGGAACGATTAGGAAAACTCCAAACTAACGCATGAGCAATGATATAATTGATTCACTAATTCATTACTACGGAAGAGATTAACTAGCTGGTGCACAAATGGAAGAGAAAAGAGGAAACATACCTCACTTACCTGGGCTGCAAGCGCTTGGGCCTCTTCCTCCCTCCTGGGCCTGGCGTTACACGGCTGGGATGCCTGGGAGCCCCGCCTGGGCCGTGTGCCCCACGCTGGGCCTGCCTGGCACCTGCTGCTTGGGCTGCGGCCTACTGGCGCCTGCTGGGCCGCCTGCTTGCTGGGCCGCCTGCTTGCTGGGCCTGCAGCTTAGCTCGCGCTGGGCAGCTGCCGCGAGCTGGGCTGTGTTGCGCCCGGGGCCAAGCGCTGGACGGGCCGCTTGCGCCCCCGAGTGGGCTGCCTGCACCGCGAGCGAGCCGCCGCTGCTGCGCGTTGCAGCTGCTGCTCCGCATGCGCCTGCCCCGACGCACCCGGCTCAACCTGCACGCAAGAACAGAACAGGAACAGGGAAGAACAACACACGAACAAGAGAACTTCAAACGAATTGATCTCCCAAACTACTCGATGGATTCGCACGAAACTTGAGCAGATCGTTCACAACCTCAAGGGCTAATAGATCCATAAACTAGATCCGAAAAAGCTCAAGTATACATGACGAATTTTGGATCAAACCGAAGAACACGCCAAGAACGAGTTCATCCACAAAACTTCAAATCGAGACCGATTCCCGACGTTTAAGAGGACAAGATCATCCACAAAGAGGCACAAGGCACTCACCCATCATCCCCTCAAACAAATCCGAAGCCAAACGGTCTAGAAACGAAGAATCGAGGTGACCACGAAAATCCCCCAAAAATCCACCGAAAATCAACTCAGAAAAAACAAGAGAGGAAACAAGAGATGGATCGAACTAGCCATAGATTAACAAACACAAAGGTCACAATCTATACAAGACTAGCAACCATCCACATCCTCCCTCGAAGATGAATCGATGAAGCTCACATGCTAGCCTAGAGAGAAGCTAGAGAGAGAGGCAAAGAGCAAATGATTCAAGAGAGATAGAGATGCCATCCCCTCCACCCATACTAGTAACAAGTCCTAGTGGGGGAAAATGACTGGACTACCACTACAGCTAATTCCTACCATACACGTCCGTAGGGGCAAAGCAGTAAACTTGCCGGCATCTCCTCCGGCTGGTACGCGCCGTCCATCCGGCTTCGCTTAGCTCCTACGCAAGCTCCCGGATCCCGCCACGCGTCCACCGCTTCGAAGCTTCCCGAACACACCCGGATCACCGTCTCCGTCGTGTTGGGCCTTCGGACTCGGTTTTGAGGCCCAAACCGAAAAACGCTCCTCCGATGGTTTTGTGGCCCAACCATCAAACCCCGCGTGCAAGCTTCGGTTGTCAGCCGCCACCTTGCACCGGCCCATCTTGACTTCGTCTTGCTTTTCCTTGCCAACGTGCCGACCGCACTCGATCCGTCTGGTCACCGGGTCCCTCGAACCAAGCCTACTTGTCTCCACTCCTCGAAGACCTTTCGCGCTTGTTCTTCACCTGCACCAACGCAGACCAAGTCGCATCGAACACCTGCAGTACTCAGCCAAGAGTCAGTCCAACACCACGTTGTCAATCACTCATCACACTGAGAAGCGACCATCCACTGGTCCTCGGACACACCTGGTCCTCACCATGGCCTATTCGCGTCAGTGCGCTGTAGCCATAGCCATCGTAGGCGTAATGCGTACGCTGCCAGGCGCAGGTCAGGTATCCCCAGTCCCCCGAACTCCGGCGGTCTGCAAACGATTGGCCATGCTAATAAGCATTGGCCGCCCAGAGCCTTCTCTTTACCAGACCATAGGAATCCTCTCCTCCTTTTATCAATTTCCTTGAATACCCAGTCCGGAATCTTTAGTGAGATGATCGTGTGTATGCATTTTCCAGACATAACCGATTTGACAAAGGTCAGCCTCCCTGCTTTGTTCATGAGAGAAGCCTTCCAGGTGGGCAGGCTGGCTCCGACCTTGTCCACTATGGGTTGCAGGTGCACTTTCCGGAGTCGGCCTACTGTCAATGGAAGCCCGAGGTATTGAATTGGGAATGTGGCAATCTGGGCAGGAAATATGTCTCTGGTCCTCTGTATCTCCTCGTCCGTGCAGGCAATCGGCACAATCAGACTCTTGTTCACATTGGTGTGTAGCCCTGAGCATGCCCCAAAGAAGGACATGATCTCTGTCGTGGTGACCAGATCTTGAACCCGAGGGGAGATGAACAGCACGACGTCGTCGGCATAAAGAGAGCACTGGTGGTGGATGCCTGGGCTTGCTGGTGGAGCAAGAACACCCCTGGCTGCAGCCATATGAAAGAGACGGTGGAGCACCTCCATGAGTAATATGAACAGCATCCGAGAAAGGGGGTCGCCTTGGCGTAATCCCCTAGCATTATGTATCTTCTTGCCCGGCTGCCCATTCAACATGACTTTTGTGGACGCTGTCGACACCAACATTGCAATCCAATCTCTCCACCTCCTTCCAAAACCAAAAGCCTCGAGAACTTGGAGCAAAAACGGCCATTCCACCGTGTCGAACACCTTCGAGATATCCAATTTGATCAACAGAGAAGCCTTCTTCTTCCTGTGGAGCGTCTTGGCTGCCAGCTCGACGAATTTGAAGTTATCATGGATGGAACGCTTCCTGATGAAGGCGCTCTGGTTCACGTCCACCAATTGCTCAAGATCGGAGGAGAGACGATTTGCCAACAGCTTGGCCACTAGCTTGGCGAAGCTATGGATCAAGCTTATCGGACGATAGTCACCTGGCCCCATCGGTTCCGGACCCTTAGGCAGTAGAGTGAGCAAAGCTCCATTCAATTTTTGTAGCTGACCGCGATTGGTGCGGTACACTGTGCAGAACGCAGCCACCAGGTCGTCCTTGATCACCGGCCACGCAGATCGGTAGAACTCCGCCGTGAAGCCGTCTGGTCCGGGTGCTTTTTCGCTTGGCAAGGATCTTATGGTGTTCCATATCTCTTCTTCCGTGAACGGGCGCTCGAGGTGTTCAAGGTTGGCCGGATGGACTCCAAGCGCTGCAAAGTCCATGGCCGCAGTCCTCGATCCCGCCGAGCCCAGGATGCCCATGAAATGCTCGAAGAGCATGTCTTCCTTTTCTGCGTGGGTGAAGGCCACCTGGTTCCCCTTCTCGAGCCTGGTAATGTGCTTGTTTCGCGTGCACTGGCTGCACTGCAAGTGAAAGAGCTTGGTGTTGGCGTCGCCATCACGGAGATAAGTGATTCTCGAACGCATCCTCGCCATAGTGCGCTCTAGGGAGGCCAAGCCCAGGCATTTGAGCTTCAGTTCTCGCCTTAGTTGCAGCTCCATGTCATTGAGTTGCCGCCTTTCCTGGGCCCGATCCAGCTGTAATATGATCTCTTTAGCCATTAGGATCTGCTCTTTCACTTGACCGATCGATCGCTGGCTCCAACTCTGAAGTTCGTGTGCCGTGTTCCTGAGCCGGCAATCAAGAAGACCGAAGGGGTCATTTGTCTCCTCATGACACTGCCTGCATATAGCCCGGCATTTTGATCCAATAGTTCTCAAAGTGGAATCGGCGCTTGGGTGCAAACTCCGCGTTCGTGGCTAGGTGCAGCGGGCAATGATCGGACATGTCCGATGACAGGGCCTGGAGCAGAGAAAAAGGGTACATGAGGTCCCAGTCGACCGTCACCAGCACCCTGTCGAGCTTCTCAAGAGTCGGCCGCGCCCAGCCATTACTCCAGGTGTAGCGTCTGCCATGCAGATGCATGTCTTTGAGTTCAAGCTCATTCACAAACCTACGGAAACGCCCCAGATTTCTTCGATTGATGTTCAGGTTGTTCTTGTCTGAGGCTTCAAGAATTAGGTTAAAGTCGCCGGCTATCATCCAGGGGCAGGAAATCATTGCCTGGATTGAACGAAGCTCATCCAGGAACACCACCTTGTCGTCGTCAGCTTGAGGCCCATAGACGCTGGTTAGGCACCAGTTCTGCGGCATAGTCTCAATCATGACAGAGACAGAGAAGGCCCCGACGTGCACCATTGAGCATGACAACGTGTTTATTGTTTCAGATCAGGTCAGGCACTTGTGTTGTGTACCTTGGGCGTGCCGCTGCATTGCCATTGGATCGGGTTGTGCTCCTTGAAGGTATACCCAGGTTCATATCTGACAAGCTGGACAAGAACAGACATCATAAAGGGTCATTTAGCTAGCTCATCTGCTTCTACCGTGCCATGTAGAAAATTCAAGGAAATTCAAAGCTTATAACATTTTAAATCCCTCGTTTTGTGGCGATGGTACAAGTGCAATGGCAATTAGTATGAATGTTAGCTTGGGTTTTGCAGATAAGCATCATTTCCGAGAGACCTCACATGATGAAAGCATGGGCAATGTACAATCATAGTACCTACCAACTCTCGACATCTGCGAGGCCCCATAAGGACTCGCATGCCGACCAATGATGAACGATTGTTTTTTGAACGGATGGTGAAAGCTTACGCTTTCCCGAATTTTTATTAGAAGAAAATAAGAGTTGACCCTGTTTATAAGGAAAACCGGGCCCGAAAACCATTCAACTCCGGTCCACAGACCGTACAACTAGAGAGGTATCGTACCATCTCCTACAACTCCGGTCCATCGACCGTACAACTCGAGGGGTAGAAAACAACCGGTTGGATTGGGTCATCAACTCGGCCACCCCACTCAACTCAGACTGGTGGGTTGGATTGGGTCATCAACACGCACCGTACAACATTATTACACTCAACACAACTCAACGCATCGGCCGGTTGGATTGGGTCATCAATGCGAACCGAGCACAACTCAACTCAAAACCTAACAACTCCGCTCGGTCGGATTGGGACATCGACACGAGCCTCTTAACCACTACTACTCGCTGCAGCTCCTGTACTCAGCAACATGACATCCGCCCTACCACCACCAACGCAGTCCACACCACCGCCGGCCAACCCAAAGCCACTCCAAAGACAGACTCCCAACATACACTAAAGGAAGGTCCACCAAAACGATGTCTCCAACAAGATAATCATCGCCGCTCCAGCTAGAGCACGGTTTTCACCTTAGGGACCTCCCACCAGGTGGAAGAGCAGGGATCATGTCGACGCCTCCAAGAAGGATCGTGGCACCCAAGGGCGTCACCGTCGCAAGGCTTTCGCCCGATGCCATGCCGAACCAACCTGGCAATGTAGCGCCTCGAGGAGGAAAGATGCCCCAACGCTGCCTGCCACGCCCCCACGGCATTGCTGGCGCGCACCTACCCAGACGCAGCATGGCAACGCCACCACGACGTCGCGAGCAACACCCGAGTAGGCCGCCAGAGGCCACGCCACCACGGCGCAGCCCAGGCAAAACGTAGGCAAGGCCTCTCCCCCCTCCACTGCACCACAACACTGTCTAGAGCTTGAATCGAATCGAGCACAAGGCCACCACCTCACCTTGCCAATCGCGCCCAACGCTGGTCAGTAGGAGACGAAGTCGTTGCCGGGCGGAGAATCTGCAGCTCCTCGCCGCCTCCTCCTCCTCACACGGCCCCGTGGGCCCACCGGATCTGCCCCCAGGAGCGGCCTTCGCCGCGCTAGGCCCCAGGAATGGCCGGCGGGCACTGCCACTGCCAGTCGCTGACCCCCACGCCTGGCCGGCCTCCACTGCCGCTCGCCTGGCCAGGAGCCGCAGGCCCGCTGCCCAGCCACCACTCCCACCCGCCGTCAGACACAGATCCATGCGGCCCCAGCCATCGCCTGCACGCCGGTCACCGTAGACCTTGCGCCTCCGACCTTCGCTCCCGCCAGCACAGCCGACCGGCCACCAGCCCGTGCGCCCAACAGGGCGCACGGCCCGACCGGCCGCCGCCCAGATCCGCGCGCCGCCGCCCAGATCCGTGGAGAAACTCCCCGCCGCCGCCATCCCCGAGGTCCACCGGGCTTCCGGCGACGCTCTCCGGCGGCGGCGAGGTGGGATGGAGAGGAGGGGGGAGGCGGCGGCGGCTAGGGTTGGCCGCCCGTGTCGCCCAGGACAGGGGCGACGCGGGGGCGTGGGGAGAGTTCTGTTCGTGTCCACAACAGCACTATGATGAACGATTGTGCCTTGGCCTTTCCACATGTCCTATTCTTACCAATAGGCAATATAGCAGGTTTTCATTGAAAACGACTCTTGTCATCTCACAGAATGATAGAATCGTTTTTTTAAAAGGAATCACACAAATTATAACTTCCACTCCTTGATCCAGATTTAGAAACTATATCCCTTCTTATCCTCTTCAACCTTTTTTTTCTCGACGAATCATTCATATGCTCCCCACCTTTTTCATGAAAAAACTTGGAACATAGGATGTTTTCTGTTTGTGGTAAAAACTGAACAGTTCTGTATGAAAAGTGAGCTTGTTAAATCTTTGTGCTCCAACTAGCTTAGCTTAGCTGGTTAGGTCGTCCTTTGTGTTTTAAAATTTCCACCAGGTTCAAATCTTTGACTTTACACATGTGGGTCGTATTGTATATGTATAACTGATTATTCTTTCAAGCAAAGTGACCTTAGCGCCGTCAATAGCAAGATGTGAATGATGATTCTGACCATCTCATGATCTACGGGTTCACTCGTCTCTCGTAGGCCTATCTAGCTGGGTAGAGTCTGTATACCTGTGTTCATATCGGTGGCTCGGTGAGCATACTTGCCTTTGTACCATGTTTAGAAAAAAAAACTTTACTCTGAAACTAACTCCGAGCATAACCTTCACTCGAAAACTAACCAAGGAGTGTATATATGAGATAGGGGAGGTGATTCAGGTGAGAGAAACAATATGTATTGGTTGATTGGCTTTCTGGAATACTGTGTGTTGTAGAAAAGATAGCATCGATAGTTTCTCGCCGTTTCGCGTGGTAAGTCAGAAATTCGGGATAATCCCCTGAATAAAAAGGATGCCCGAAGGTAGCACATGATTATGACCTTCTTTTTATTAGTGAGGCCAAACTCATGAGCAGGAATTGCCTCAGGACGCCGCGAAGGCCTTCTTGTCGCGGCCGCGATAGCGCTCGCAGCGGGAGCGGCGGAGGATGGCGAGGATGTAGCGGCCGGAGCCCTCGGACGGCGACGGCGACGGCGAGGTCCAGGCCTCCAGGGGCACCGGGTGGGGGAACGACCGCGCGCCATCCTGGGCGATTTTTTTCGGCGGCGGAGCGCTCGCCTGCCTCCCTCCGTTTCTTTTTTTTCTTCCACCGCGCTGCACAGCAGGCCTCCGCCAGCTGCTCCGTTTTTTTGGGCCAAGCCGTCGCGGGCCTCCGTCTAGAGAAGCCGGCCCAAGCATCCCTGCCTCCAGCACGCGGCAGCGTGAGCGCTCGACGTGCGCACCGCGAGTGGCCCGCGCGCGAAGGCTCCGTAGGGCGACACGTGCCCGATTTTTGGCGGGAGTTGTTTTGGGGAGAGCAAAGGGGAGTGACCTTTAATCATTTAGATTTAGATGCACAGCACAGGGCGTGCTCGGGGGCACGTGCAATCTCAAACGGGCCCGATGAGCCGTGCGCGTTGCAGAGCGACGAGGCCGTTGCTTCTTTTACTAGCTAGGATCCATATCACAAACCATAGATTCCTGTCTCTGGCTTCTCTCAGCACCCGTTTTCTTTCTTTGGTATTCTGATACTCCGTATGTTCGTCATCATTCTTCACGCACGCAAACAGGGAAATTTTCTTGTTATTAGCTTATTACTAGACTGAAATGTTGATACAATCATTTTTTTAGGGCATGTTGTTACAATCCTTTTGGACGAGCGAGGTCCTTTGCTCGCAAGCGGTACCCTCACCCAAGCAGCAGAACGAGTTGTTCTCCTAGCTGCTAGATTTTCTTGTTATTGTTCGCCCGGGAACTAATAGGGGTTATACTCAGCTTTTTGTCGAATCTCTATTTTTTCTTCAAAAAAATTAAGTTCCCGGGGAATTCGGTTCCCCGGCGGTCAATGTCTCAGCATCTCCCTTTGTTGGACCTGGCCACATCTGTTACCCCGGCGGTCAATGACACAGCTGTGAGTACGTTTTACTAACGTGCGTCGGATGCCAAACGAACGGCTAGCATCAAGCGACGTCCCTCTTACATAAACAGAGGAACTGCAGAGGTTATGGTTCCTGTTCATACCGGCGGCTTGGTGAAAGCAGCAATTTTCAGCCTAGCAAAATGTTTCCTTGGACGAGTTGGATTGGATTCCACGGAGGCTCCAAAGCTGTCAATTTCCTTTGGCTTTGGACAATTGGATTGATTGATTGATCCTTCGAAAAAGCTCACCTTTTGCTGAGACAGTGCTAGTTCTACGAATGATTCAGAAAGCATGGTGAAGCTGTCGTACGGAAGAGCTTTCGTTCAGCACGTGGCTTGCAGTTGGATAATACTATTCCTGGACGTGAACATAAGCGAGTATAACGGATAATACGGTTGCACTTTGCATTTGCCTGCCGAGACCGAGCAGCACATATGCAGTGGCCTCCAATAGGATCTCAAAAGTCAAAACTTCGCCACTGCTGTATCTAACTACCAAATACTCTGATGGGCCCATCAATATCTAGCACATGTTTAGTTCAGCAGCATTTACTTGAAGGACAAATCAAGCATATGCTTGCAAACAGAAACACGGTATTCGTCATGTTACACACGCAATTGCATTTGATCATGTACTACTAGGTTAAAAGGAAAAAAGAAATAAAGAAAAAGGAGTGACAGTGTCGTCTTACATGTCCAGATGAAGAAAAACATATGTATTTCGTACACTAAATCAGCACAATAACTTCATTCTTTTTACAGTACAAGCTCAAATATTCAGCGCAGACGACATCACAGAGGTTCTCCAACAAGCACAAAGCGCAAAGATACAGCAATGGATAGTACTCCCTCTGTCCCTAATTGACCGTCGCCGTTGGTGTTCGTGCCACACGTTTGACTCGATTTATAGAAAATACGAGTAAAGTTTGTATCTCCAAATAAATTTATTAAAAAACTAGATAAAAAGATCTTTCCGATGATATCAATTATGTTTCACAAATATTAATATTTTTTTACGTAAAATTAATCTATGTTGTTTATCGGGAAGCGAAAGCGACAGTTATTCAGGGACGGAGGGAGAGCATGTAGCAATAATAAGCTTACGGAGTTGACAGTCACGACATCAACATAGTGTTCCTCAGTTGGTGATTTTTACCTGAAGCACCCAGTCCAATTCAGGAACTAGAAACGGTGACAGACAAGGCCTACGACCGTGATGGCAGTGGCAATGGCGATTGCCGGTCAGGCCGGCACTGTCATTGAGGTTGTAGATCGATGATCTAGCATGAGTGTGCATCCAGGAGCTGAACCAATTATTCACCACCAAGAGCTCCGATGTTGATCAGGGTGAGCCCCAGAAGGAACAGAGCAAACATGGAAAAGCAGAGCACCGGGCCTGCGTCGCCGGAGACCGCCGTCACGGCAGAAGAAGCGACGAGGAGCCCCACGAAGGTTAAGTGGCGACGCAGGAACGCCGCGAGAGCCCTTGCACCGTCGAACACCGCCGGGGCGATGGGCGCCGGGTCGTCGGCCGTGCGGACGCCGACGTTGATGATGCTAATCCCAGCGAGGACGCCGACGAAGCTTAGTAAGAGTAAGACAAAGCCGCCGGCGCTGACGTTCATGCCCACGCTGACAGATATCATCGTGATGGCGAGTCCGGTGGCCAGCACGCTGCTGCCCGGGGTGCTCATCGGCGGCGGCGCGGTTCAGGCTGTGACAATTGGAATAGCAACAAGGCAAGGAGAAACTCTCCGTCATCGCTCATGTGACGGAAAGGGAAGCACGGCCCGTTCTTTGCAGCCGAAATAAGAGTCGATGGTATGGAATGGTCGGAGGAACGTTACCGATCTTAGTTTGGTGGCGGCGAGGACTGGACGCGGTGGGCTTGAGCAGCGAGCCAAGGCGATGCCGATGGCGCGGAACTTGAGGGTGTTCCCGAGGGTGCTCTGCTCGCGGGGCCTCCGGGCGGTCACCCGCGCGAGCTTCGCGGAATGGCGTTCCGCTGAGGAAGAACGGGAAGGAGAGGAGGGGCGTCGAGGGAGCGAGGCGGGCAGGCACCGGCGGCGGCGGAGGGAAGCGTCGCCGAAGAATGGCAGCGGGAGGAGGAGCCGACGAAGCTTTCTTTGCCGCTGGATCCGGGCCGTGCGGGATGGGGGAGGAGGGCAGAGCAGCGAGATGCTAGCGTCGGCGCGTAACCGCTGGGCGGGGGGCCCGTTGGCAGCGGTCACATAGCCTAGCAAAATGTTTCCTTGGACGAGTTGGATTGGATTCCACGGAGGCTCCAAAGCTGTCAATTTCCTTTGGCTTTGGACAATTGGATTGATTGATTGATCCTTCGAAAAAGCTCACCTTTTGCTGAGACAGTGCTAGTTCTACGAATGATTCAGAAAGCATGGTGAAGCTGTCGTACGGAAGAGCTTTCGTTCAGCACGTGGCTTGCAGTTGGATAATACTATTCCTGGACGTGAACATAAGCGAGTATAACGGATAATACGGTTGCACTTTGCATTTGCCTGCCGAGACCGAGCAGCACATATGCAGTGGCCTCCAATAGGATCTCAAAAGTCAAAACTTCGCCACTGCTGTATCTAACTACCAAATACTCTGATGGGCCCATCAATATCTAGCACATGTTTAGTTCAGCAGCATTTACTTGAAGGACAAATCAAGCATATGCTTGCAAACAGAAACACGGTATTCGTCATGTTACACACGCAATTGCATTTGATCATGTACTACTAGGTTAAAAGGAAAAAAGAAATAAAGAAAAAGGAGTGACAGTGTCGTCTTACATGTCCAGATGAAGAAAAACATATGTATTTCGTACACTAAATCAGCACAATAACTTCATTCTTTTTACAGTACAAGCTCAAATATTCAGCGCAGACGACATCACAGAGGTTCTCCAACAAGCACAAAGCGCAAAGATACAGCAATGGATAGTACTCCCTCTGTCCCTAATTGACCGTCGCCGTTGGTGTTCGTGCCACACGTTTGACTCGATTTATAGAAAATACGAGTAAAGTTTGTATCTCCAAATAAATTTATTAAAAAACTAGATAAAAAGATCTTTCCGATGATATCAATTATGTTTCACAAATATTAATATTTTTTTACGTAAAATTAATCTATGTTGTTTATCGGGAAGCGAAAGCGACAGTTATTCAGGGACGGAGGGAGAGCATGTAGCAATAATAAGCTTACGGAGTTGACAGTCACGACATCAACATAGTGTTCCTCAGTTGGTGATTTTTACCTGAAGCACCCAGTCCAATTCAGGAACTAGAAACGGTGACAGACAAGGCCTACGACCGTGATGGCAGTGGCAATGGCGATTGCCGGTCAGGCCGGCACTGTCATTGAGGTTGTAGATCGATGATCTAGCATGAGTGTGCATCCAGGAGCTGAACCAATCATTCGCCACCAAGAGCTCCGATGTTGATCAGGGAGAGCCCGAGGAGGAACAGAGCAAACATGGAAAAGCAGAGCACCGGGCCTGCGTCGCCGGAGACCGCCGTCACGGCAGAAGAAGCGACGAGGAGCCCCACGAAGGTTAAGTGGCGACGCAGGAACGCCGCGAGAGCCCTTGCACCGTCGAACACCGCCGGGGCGATGGGCGCCGGGTCGTCGGCCGTGCGGACGCCGACGTTGATGATGCTAATCCCAGCGAGGACGCCGACGAAGCTTAGTAAGAGTAAGACAAAGCCGCCGGCGCTGACGTTCATGCCCACGCTGACAGATATCATCGTGATGGCGAGTCCGGTGGCCAGCACGCTGCTGCCCGGGGTGCTCATCGGCGGCGGCGCGGTTCAGGCTGTGACAATTGGAATAGCAACAAGGCAAGGAGAAACTCTCCGTCATCGCTCATGTGACGGAAAGGGAAGCACGGCCCGTTCTTTGCAGCCGAAATAAGAGTCGATGGTATGGAATGGTCGGAGGAACGTTACCGATCTTAGTTTGGTGGCGGCGAGGACTGGACGCGGTGGGCTTGAGCAGCGAGCCAAGGCGATGCCGATGGCGCGGAACTTGAGGGTGTTCCCGAGGGTGCTCTGCTCGCGGGGCCTCCGGGCGGTCACCCGCGCGAGCTTCGCGGAATGGCGTTCCGCTGAGGAAGAACGGGAAGGAGAGGAGGGGCGTCGAGGGAGCGAGGCGGGCAGGCACCGGCGGCGGCGGAGGGAAGCGTCGCCGAAGAATGGCAGCGGGAGGAGGAGCCGACGAAGCTTTCTTTGCCGCTGGATCCGGGCCGTGCGGGATGGGGGAGGAGGGCAGAGCAGCGAGATGCTAGCGTCGGCGCGTAACCGCTGGGCGGGGGGCCCGTTGGCAGCGGTCACATCCGCATTTTTTTTATCCCTTAACTTTGCTACGATTGTCAAATTCGTTTTTTAACTTCTCTCAGCCTTAGTTTTTTTGGGCCAAACTCATCTTTAACTTGCTGTAGTGCTTCATATTGGTACAAACCTAATGCAAAATATCCTTTTTGTCCTTGCCCTCATTCTTCTCTCCTCACTAGATACATGAATAACTTCTCTATTTCTCCTATTCCCAGAATATCCCATATTATATTATTTGTTTATGGGTTTTCGAGCTATTTATTCTTCCCTTTACCACTTCACTCACGCACCATGCAACCATGAGGGCGTCTCCAAAGGATCTATTTAAACTAGCTATTTGGTGATGTGGATGAGAGAGAAGAGGCAAAAAGCAAGTCACTAGCTCTTTGTTCCTAGCTATCTAGAAGCACATCAATCAAGAAAGTAATGGACTGGTGGGTGTGGATTGGATGGAGAAACAATAAATTGGTGGGTCTTAAACAAATAAAAGGATAAAAAACATCTTATAAGTAAGATACATAAGATGACATGTACCCCTTCTAGCTAGTACTAACTATTATTGCTGGAGACGCCCTGAGCAAGTAACATTGGTTTTACCACACGACTAACACGTATCGCTAACACAGGTAAGTGCTGCTAGAGCAAACATGCGCCCAACACCCATCGAACGGTTATATAGACCTGGTTCGAAGCCAAAACTTTAGCAAGCCCAACTTTTGACTTGCCAAAACTTAGATAAAAAAATTACCAACATTTTGACAAGTCAAATGTGAGATGTAGACAACTTTTGGTAAGAAATCAATTGGCAGCCAAAATATGGCTTACCAAAGTTTTGACATGTCAGTCTTGACATCAAACCAAAGAGGCCCGTAGTACCCAAAATCAGGGCAAATGTTTGAACGGTTAAAAAAATAGTTGCACTTTCTCATTCACGTCTGCCACTATATATATACTCTCAATTGTTTACAGGCAAAACTAGAAATTTTAGTTGAGTACAATATTCAACAAAGAATATAATCTTTTTTCTTTCCATATTTAACAAAAATGAAATATCATAATAGTTCACTATTTATTTTGTTTTCAATTTCCTACATTTTTTTGCAATAAATTACATATGGTGAAAATTAAAGGAAAATATTAGCCAAGGGCAAAAAGATATTTCCATTTGTCTTTTTGCATATGAATTAGTTTGATCTAAAAATAAAATTTAAAAAGTTAGATTGATTGATTTAAAAATTGACAATAAATTGACTGTCATGTCAGCATTTTTGATGATGTGGTAAAACGCTTTTAAATGATGTGTCACCCTGAGTAATTGTGTCTACAAAACTTTCATTGTGACTGGCCTTACAACCAGCTGGGACACGGATTCTCAAAAAATTTGTGAGAGAAGATGATGGGGCAAGTATTAATGGTTCAGCCTGTTTAGCCAATCTATTATATTGTCTATGTTTGGATCACTAGTGTTAGTGTTAGTGGTAGTTATTTAACATCTTCAACTAACACGTAACAAACTAAGACCATCTATGTTTGGATCCATGTATTAGTTTGTGTTACTTTATACTTTTTTGGGATCCTTGAGGAGAGAGAGGGAGAAAAAGTAGAGTGATTCTTGTGGGACCCATCAAGACTAACACCAATCACCACCTCTTGCTGGTGTTAGTTTTTTTAGGGGTGTTAGTCCCAACTAACCCCAAACTAACACATATGTTTGGATCCAAATTGTTAGTTTAGTGTTATTTTACTCCGAACTAACACTAACACTTGGATCCGAACATGGCCATTGGTGGACTTTTAGTTGTCTATAATGCCAGTCTCGGTGGGTGTTTTATGGGGAGTTTATGATATTAAATGTGTCGATGTGGCATATGCGAGAGGAGTTTCTTCATCACTATGAAACTCTTTTGGCACATTTATCTAGTTTCTGGTCAGGGTAATTGTATAGTAAAACTATAAACTGAGACTGACCTAAATGAGATGGCACCAACATAAAATCCGCTTCTACTAGGGTACACATGTTTGTAGTGCGCCAGATCTGGGGCGCACTGCAAATAGCCGTTCAATTTTTTCGTCCCCCGCGCCCGCCTAGGTTTCACTGCCACATGGGGCCCACACTCTTTGCCGTGCGCCCCAGGTGAAGGCGCACGGCAAACTCTTCTTTTTGCCGTGCGTCGTGGCCCCGTACGCACGACAAATCTATGATTTTTTTCCGGACGTGTGCCCCCCTGCCGTTTGCCGTGCACCCACGGCAAACAACGCTGTCATGTGGGCCCGGCACCCTTTGTCATGTGCCTCTACCCCCGGTGCACGGCAAACATGTGCGCTTTGACCAAAAACGCACGGCAGACAAGTTTTCTATCATTTCATGCAACTCTCAAATTCAAGTTCAAGTGACCGTTAAATTCAAATTTTTATTTCATTTCTCAGGTAGAGCTTACCATTATAGTAAACAACATGGATACCATTTTTACAACCATTTTTTTCTATTTTTTCATTAACTTATGCCTAAAATTAAATTTTTGTGCATTAAAATGTCATAATTAGAGTTAATGTACTAAAATTATTAATTAGATGCGAAAAATTACCATAAATTCACATGAGATGCTCTATGTTGTGCGTTCACCATGACAAATGTTGTGAAGTCCAATTGAATTTTGAACTTTTTCGTAAGGTTACAAACTAAGAGAGGTAACTCTCACAACTCTAAAACTTCTCCTGAGATTCCTGACTTTTGATCACACCATACGTAACGACTTCCTCAAAACGTTATCAACTATTTACCACAACATCCACATAGGATACCAATACCTCTAGACAAATTTCATGATTTTCACACTTATTTTTAAATTTATATAATTAAATAACTGTTCTATCAGACGTCAATCTTCATGCTTCGCTAACAAAATATTCAAAAATTTCAACGACATTCATGGATGAGGTCCTAAACATGCCTTAATTACATGAATATCATTTTTCTATGAACTTTGCTCTATTATTTTATGCATTTGCAGTTCAAATTTGACTTCAACGAAATAAATGCTGTAAAAGACAAAAAAATATTAAATATAGTAAACAAATCGAGAAATGTATCACATTGGAGTATTTAGTACCAAATAACGTTCTTGTATTATAAAAATACACGGAGGGGCTGAATTCAATTATTTTTTTTTGAAAGTTTGCCGTGAGCTACAGGAAAACACATGGCAAACGTGTATTTTTGCCGTGCGCTTTCCTAGAGGCGCACGGCAAAGGGTGCACGTGCACGTCACGTGCGCCAGCCATTAGCAGGCCCAGCGATGGCCGTCCGCGCCGTGCACGCGCTGCACACGTGACGGCCGTTTGCCGTGCGCCGTCCCTTCCCAAACGGGCGGTGCTGGGGCCGGAGGTGGGGCCATGCCCTTTGCCGTGCGCCCGACGTCCGGCTCACAGCAAACAACATGTTTGCCATGCGCATGGCTTGTGACGCACGGCAAACATGCGTTTTGTCGTGCGCTTTTGTTTTGCCGTGCGTTGCGTCGCTGGCGCACGGCAAATATAGGTGTTGCCGTGCACCCGATATAAAGCGCACGGCAAACTATCGTTCTCCGATAGTGGTAATCGGTATTAAAACTATACACTGAGACTGATCTAAATAAGATGGCACCAACATAAAACCCGCTTCTGCTTCTAGTTATATTGGTGGGCTTTTAGCGTTGCTCTGATTACGTGACTGGTCTCATCACGCAACATTTCACAGTCACCTTTTAGCTCTGAGTATACATTTACGGAGTAACTTCGTCGAATGCCGAACGATCTGTGCCGTCTGCCTGCCGTGAACAATAAAACCGTCGTTCCGTAGTCTCCGCGAGCGGCTACATGCTGCCAGTCGGTTGGGAAATGGGACAGTGACCGATCAACGCTACAGGGACGGAAAACCAGTGGCGCGGGTGGCATGAAACGCCTGCAGCGCAAACGTCCCAGGAAAACCTAAATTAACGGCGCCCGGCCGACAGGAACGCGCCAAAACTCAAAAGTCTCCACGCACCATCGACCTTGGCGTCTTCTGTCGTTGTGTGCGCCAATGCGCCATAGCATTCCTGTTGCTCTCGACTGAGGCCGTGTTTAGATCCAAAAAGTTTTCAAAAAGCAACTCTTAAATTCTCACATTGGAGTATTTAGTACCAAATAACGTTCTTGTATTATAAAAATACACGGAGGGGCTGAATTCAATTATTTTTTTTTGAAAGTTTGCCGTGAGCTACAGGAAAACACATGGCAAACGTGTATTTTTGCCGTGCGCTTTCCTAGAGGCGCACGGCAAAGGGTGCACGTGCACGTCACGTGCGCCAGCCATTAGCAGGCCCAGCGATGGCCGTCCGCGCCGTGCACGCGCTGCACACGTGACGGCCGTTTGCCGTGCGCCGTCCCTTCCCAAACGGGCGGTGCTGGGGCCGGAGGTGGGGCCATGCCCTTTGCCGTGCGCCCGACGTCCGGCTCACAGCAAACAACATGTTTGCCATGCGCATGGCTTGTGACGCACGGCAAACATGCGTTTTGTCGTGCGCTTTTGTTTTGCCGTGCGTTGCGTCGCTGGCGCACGGCAAATATAGGTGTTGCCGTGCACCCGATATAAAGCGCACGGCAAACTATCGTTCTCCGATAGTGGTAATCGGTATTAAAACTATACACTGAGACTGATCTAAATAAGATGGCACCAACATAAAACCCGCTTCTGCTTCTAGTTATATTGGTGGGCTTTTAGCGTTGCTCTGATTACGTGACTGGTCTCATCACGCAACATTTCACAGTCACCTTTTAGCTCTGAGTATACATTTACGGAGTAACTTCGTCGAATGCCGAACGATCTGTGCCGTCTGCCTGCCGTGAACAATAAAACCGTCGTTCCGTAGTCTCCGCGAGCGGCTACATGCTGCCAGTCGGTTGGGAAATGGGACAGTGACCGATCAACGCTACAGGGACGGAAAACCAGTGGCGCGGGTGGCATGAAACGCCTGCAGCGCAAACGTCCCAGGAAAACCTAAATTAACGGCGCCCGGCCGACAGGAACGCGCCAAAACTCAAAAGTCTCCACGCACCATCGACCTTGGCGTCTTCTGTCGTTGTGTGCGCCAATGCGCCATAGCATTCCTGTTGCTCTCGACTGAGGCCGTGTTTAGATCCAAAAAGTTTTCAAAAAGCAACTCTTAAATTCACTATGTAAAAAGAAGATTCTCCATCACATCAAAATGTCATAATATGCATGGAGTACTAAATGTAGATGAAATCAAAAACTAATTGCACAGTTCTGTTGTACTCTGCGATACGAACAATTTGAGCCTATTAATCAATTTTTGGACAATTTTTCGCACATACAAACAAAAATGCTACAATGACGCAATGATTATAAAGTGACATCTACCTCTCAAATTCACCCTCCTAAATTTGCATCTAAACAAGGACTGATTGATCAAAGAACGCACCTGTTGAGACCTTGTTGGGGTTCGACGGGATCTAGGCTGCTTGGTCGGTTCATGCCTCCCGCTTCCTAGATCCTTCAATGAAAAAGAACACAAACCAAAACAAAAGGCTGCACCGTTTCAAAAGGAGGAGGAGGAGGAGGAGGAGGAGGAGGAGGCTGCAATAGGCACGGTCGGTAACGGGGTGTTTGGATCCATGAGACTAACATCCTTAAAGCTACTCATCTCTAACTCCTGTATATAAAAAGTCCTAACATTTGTTCTGTTCAGTACCAACATACTAGTATCTAGAAAATTTACAAATAGATAATCAAAACACGATGTTCATTAAGTTACACACATGATTGCATCTGATCAAATACTCATCATATATGCTCAAAAAAAATACTCATCATATACAGATCCGTTTTTTCAAAAAAAGAAAAATGAGTTAAATATTTTTTTCTTACATGGCCAAAGGATAGAAAAACACTGAACACACTAGCATAACTTATTTTTCATATAGAAGCTCAAATATAGAGCGCATACGATGTGCACACACAATACAGATACTGCAAGCAATAGTGCTAAGCTTTAGAGCATCTCCAAGAGTCTATCTAAACCCCACTCTCTAAATCATCATTTAGAGAGTCATTTATGTAGAAATCGTTTTCTATATGTTTTCGTTTTCCAACAGCCTTTCTATATCTTGTGTGCACTCTGAAAAGCTATTCTCTTTTCTATATTTGAAAAGCGAGAAATCCGGAATAGAGAGTGCTATGTTTACATAACCAAATAAATAAGCTGTTGGAAGGTACCTTTTTAATCAAAATCTCTAAAACTAGCAATGATGATGAATTTGCAGACTCTCTTATAGTTGCTCTAATAAATTTTTCTCAATCTCCTTTATTCCAACTAGTTGGTATGCACGTGCCACATGCACGTATTTTAAAAAGGGTATGAGAAAAATCTTGAATTCAATAGAAAGTTGATTGTAATTTAAAGAAAATGTTCAATTTTCAAGACACACAGTACAAGTTCTATAAACTTTATGCTCAACGCTTCTTCTCTTTTTGCGAATTCGCAAATTGGAATCACAAATTCAAAAACATTCGCTTGGAGCTCACCTTTCAGTGGCTCAGTAATCAACTGTTTCAGCACTACATCAAATCAGAGAAACCGAAAAGAGAGAATAATGGACAAAATATCAAACTCAAGTGTATACTATAATATATAAATATAAGTAAATATTGCAAAGGTAAATAAGTAAATATTCAAGACCGAAATGTTCCAAACGACAATATAAAATAGAGACTAAACGTGCAATTGGCACATCTACTCTAACTATTTGGTGTGGTACAATAGAGACGATGAAGATCCAAATAACTATTTGGAAGCAGGTGAAAATAGTCATATCTACAGAACTTACCATATTGTACACTGCAAAAATGGAAAGAAAATGTAAAATTATTAGAGTTAAATCCAAACATAATCATCAACTACCATCTATTGAAAAATTGCTCAGATTATACATATTAAATATGGCAACGTAAAGGGTGCGGCATCACAAGCAGAACTTACCATATTGTACACTGCAAAAATGAAAAAAATGTAAAATTATTGGACTAAATCCAAACGTAATCATCA
>OAMR01000116.1:2145786-2160768 GCA_900205405.1 Echinochloa crus-galli
GCCGGTGCCGGCCGGCCCCAAAGGCGCGGGCTTTAGCATCCGGCCGGAGCTCATCGCGGTCGGCGGCGTCCTGGCGCTGGCGCTGCTGGTGATCTGGAGCAAGTGGCTTGTAGCCGCGGCCACGCTCGCGTCGGTGGCGCTGTTCTGGATCGAGTCCGCCAGGTCGCCCGCCTCCTGCCGGCGGCCGCTGCCGGAGACGAAAGAGGAGGAGCCCGATTCGCGCGGCCGCGGCCTCGTGTCGCCGATTCGTGAGGCGGAGTCGCCGGCGGAGACGCCCAGGCCGAGCTGCGCCGAGTCCGACACGGGGAGCGAGGTCTCCTCCACCCTCTGGGCCGCCGACGCTACCGACCTCGCCGGCGACAATTCGGATTCCAATTCCATCACGCCGAAGAGGAAGGAGAAGAGGAGATCGCTGCGGAAGCTTCTCGCCAGGAAGCTGCAGAACAGCAAGAAACCCAAGGACAAGGAGGACAGGGACTCCCGCCACGGCGGCGAGACCTCGCACCTGGGCTCCGGCGAGGTCAGCGCCCCCGAGCCCGAAGTAGCAGTTGCCCCCGCCGAGGAGACGGCGCCGCCGCCGGAAGCGGTCGCCGAGGCGAGGTGCCACCGTCGGCGAGGGGTCGCATTGCCGTTGGCCGCGTTCGTGCCGGTCATCCTCATCGCCCTCGTGGCCGGGAAGCTGCCGGCGGTGGCGCTCACCGTGCTCTGCGCCGTGTTCTTCACCTCGGTGGAGAGAACACCGGATGTATCTGTGGCTCAACCAAATGGCCATGGGAGTGATCCGAGGTAGCAAGCAGCATCGTCCGGTCCGGAGCTCAGTCTCAGATTCCCCCGAAACCGAGGGAACCTTGCAGATTTTTTTTCCAGTTTGTTCTTGGTTTGTAAATTAGCGGCACCAGAAAGACACACACAAGCAAAGTGTACACATGTTCTTTGAATCTTTGTTTCTTTTTTTTCCCTGTCTGAACTTTGCAAAATTGCATTCCTTCTTGAATCGGAATAATAAGAAGTGAAATGACGAGAGAGAAAAAACTGTTGCCCTGTTCCTGAACATGTTGAATTTCTCAAGCTCTGCTATTCGATTGCACTGCACACAAGAACAGAGCAGCTGGTGAGCTAGCTGCTCCTGACAGCGACCTGAAGGCTAAACAAACTGGTGGCGACGCGACGTGATTGGACGACGTGGATGCCGTCTCTCTCGTGGAAATTAATTCTGAAAATCACAACAGATCAGGATGAGCTTTGTTTACACCTGAAATCCATGCTCTGATGATACATGAACAGATGAGGAGTCGTGTTAGTGTATGTCTCACGAGGACCTCGTGGCTTGGCATGCCGGGGCGTCCGTGACCATGATTCACACTCTCTAAATCATCATTTAGAGAGTCATTTGTACAAACATTGTTTTCTATATGTTTTCGTTTTCCAACAGCCTTTCTATATCTTGTGTGCACTCTGAAAAGCTATTCTCTTTTCTATATTTGAAAAGCGAGAAATCCGGAATAGATAGTGGCTATGTTTACATAACCAAATAAAGAAGCTGTTGGAATGTGACTTTTTAATCAAAATCTTTAAAAATAGCAATTATGATAAATTTAGAGAGTCTCTTGGAGTTGCTCTTAGACGTCATGCGGTTGTTCCTCAGGAATTAGGCACGGTGACAGACAGGGGAGCCGGCAATTTTAAGCCTAGTAAAATGTTTCCTTCAACGAGTTGGATTGGATTCCACGGTGGCTCCAAAGCTGTCGGTTCCTTGTGGCTTTGAATAATCTGATTGATTGATCGATCCATCGAAAAACTCACGTTTTGCTGAGATACAGTGCTAGTCCTACCAATGATTCAGAAGCATGGGGAAGCTGTCGTACGGAAGCTTTCGTTCAGCATGTGGCCTGGCTCTGGCCTCCAGTTGGATTATATAATACTGTGCTTGGACGTTAACATAAACAAACGAAAAATAGCTAGCAGTTGCATTTTCTCGCCGAGGCCGAAGGGGTGGGAATGGATCCATGGGAATTTCACAATTCAATTTAACTTTAATTAATTTTAACCTAAAAAAATAATAGTATTTTAGCCCGGTTCTAATTGATCGCTACTCGTAAAATTTGTAGCACAAGATCTAGAGCCATTTACCACTGCACATATATGCAGTGGCCTCGAAAATGATATGAAATTTCGCCAGTGCGGTATCCAACTACAACTGATAGCCAAAACATGGTCCAAATTCAGTTCAGTAGCACTTACTTAAAGGGCGAATCAAGCATGCTTGCAAACAGAAACACAAAACACGATATTCATCAAGTTAAACACAACATTCAGACACGACATCAACATGGTGGTTTTTCAATGCTCAGCAGCACCCAGACCAACTCAATTCAACGGTGATAGACAGGGCCGAGGACAGCAGTGGCAGTGGCAATGCACAATCAGGGAACGTTGTGGTTGTGGATTGAGGCATTAGTGATGGCGGAGTATCAGTTCATCCAAAGAACCGAACCAACTATTCACCGCCAAGGGCTCCGACGACGTTGATCATGGAGAGGCCGAGCAGGAACAGAGCAAAAATGGAAAAGCAGAGCACGGGGCCTGCGCCGCCGGAGACAACGGTCACGGCAGAGGAAGCCATGACGAGCCCCACGGAGGTGCAGTGGCGATGGAGGAACGCCGCGAGAGCCCGTGCACCGTGGAACACCGGCGGCGCGGTGTTGACACGAAAGCGCGTCACAACACACTCGAGAACGCAGCACGGCCGTCACAACGGCCAACACCTGAGCTCCTGGCGCAAAGAACAGAATATGGGGTTGGAAAAGCTATAGGGTTTGAGAGACAAATAAAGAGATAAAATTTGTATTGATTCGATTGGAATTACTACAATCGGCCACGACCCTTTATATTTATAGGGTGGGAGGTCTTGCCCTGGTTGGATACGAATCCAAGTCGGTACAAAATTACAAGTCCTAATTCTACTCCAACTCGGCCTAAACCGGTCAGACCGCTTCTGGAACCGGTCAAACCGGTTTGGCTGTTGCCAGACGGGCTACAGTAGAACCGGTCTGACCGCTTCTGGAACCGTCCTGACCGGTTTCTGTCTTGTGCCATTTTTTGGTGTCAACATATGCCCCCTGCGTTTTTAGTGAGCTTGCGAGCTAAAAAACATAGTATTACAATCAGTAGCTCAAAAACATACTAAGGACGATAGCTATTCTTATCGGCCACTAATCTTCATGCATCTTGCCATACACTTGGGTAGTATTTCTTCAGATATCTTCCATTGATAGCTCTGGGCAAACGATCTCCTTGCAATGTCTCCAGCATATAAGAATTCCCAAATATGACTTTGACAATCTTATACGGTCCTTCCCAACTTGGCGACCATTTACCGAACTTGTTGCTTTTCGCTCCAATAGGCAATATTGTCTTCCAAACAAGTTCTTCAAGCTGAAAATACTTCCCTCGCACTTTCTTGTTGTAAGCTCTAGCAACCCGAAGCTTATCTTTCTCAATCTCCTTTAGAGCCCTTAGTCTTTTATCAGTGACTTCATCAATATTGTCCATCATCAAATTGTGATAGTCAACAGGATCAAGATCATTTTGTTTAGCCAATCTATAAGCAACCAGATTCACCTCAACAGGTAAAACGGCTTCTTGACCATAAACAAGCTCAAAAGGAGTAACTTTAGTAGCACCATGCTTAGATATACGATGAGCCCATAATGCTTCGGATAATACCTTATGCCATCTTCTAGGATTTTCAGCAATCTTTTTCTTAACTAATTTGATCAAAATCTTATTACTAGACTCGGCTTGACCATTAGCCTGAGCATAATATGGAGATGAATTGAGCAATTTTATTCTATAGGATTCGGCAAATTCACGCACTTCTTTAGACATAAACGAAGTACCTTGATCCGTAGTTAAAGTTTGAGGAATACCGAATCTATGAATAATATTTTCTGTAATAAACTCAATTACCTCTTTATGTGTCATATTCTTCAAAGGAATCACCTCGGCCCACTTAGTGAAGTAATCCGTTGCAACCAACACGAAACGATGCCCTTTTGATGATGAAGGATGAACTTGACCAATAAAATCCAGACACCAACCTCGGAACGGCCATGGCTTGATAATAGGATGTAATAATGCAGCAGGTACTAATTGCAAATTGCCAAACTTCTGACATTCCTCACATCCTCTATAATATTTGAAACAATCTGCCAACATAGTAGGCCAATAGAAACCGGCTCGCCTAAGCAACCACTTCATCTTGGGAGCTGATTGATGAGTGCCACAAATACCTTCATGAACCTCTGCCATGGCAACTCTAGCCTGATCCGAGTCCAAACATTTCAATAACAAATCTTCGGCGGTTCGACGATAAAGTTCATCATTAAGCAATATATATTTAAATGATATACGCCGAATATTTCTCTCTGCACCATGACCAGGATCTCTCAAATAAGCAGCAATGGGTGTCCTCCAATCTTGAACTTCGACATTGGAGTTAACAACATTATTTGCAACTTCAATGCTGCTGTTAGGGGATAAAGCGGTCAGACCGCTTTCAGAAGCGGTCAGACCGGTTCCAGTGACCAAACCGGTCTGACCGGTTTCTGAGACCGGTGTGACCGGTTCGTCCAGAACCAGGAGCTCGGCTTTCGATTGCATCGGTTGTTGAAGATAAAAATATTTCTTCGCAACAATATAACCAGATGCTTTCTGAGCCAGAGTATTAGCCTTGCCATTTTCTTCTCTCGGAATATGTTTAATTGTAAATTCATCAAAAGAAGCAATGATATCAAGGCATTTATCAAGATATGCATTAAGCAAACCATTGTAACATTGGCATACCTTGGATACTTGCTGTACCACCAGGAGTGAATCACCAAAAGCCTCAACATGCTTGATTCCCATGCCTTGTAAAAATTCCAAGCCAAATAGAAGAGCTTCATATTCAACTTGATTGTTAGTACGTCTTTCTTCCAATCGGTTCGAAAACTCAAAAACGGCACCATTTGAAGACACCAAAACAGCACCAATCCCTTGCCCATCATTGCAAACCGATCCATCTAAGTAAAGTTTCCATGGTGTGCAAGTAACATAACCGACGTTGAAATCACAAGTATCATCAATCCGATGTTCAACAATAAAATCAGCTACAATTTGACCTCTTATATACTTCAATGGTTCACAAGTCAAATCATACTCAACTAAAGCATAAGCCCACTTACCGATTCTACCACTCAAAATCGGTTTTTGCAACATATGCTTGATAACATCGGTTTGACATACCACAACGCAAGTACTAGATAGTAAATAATGCCTCAATTGAGTACAAGCATTGTATAAAGATAAGCATAGCTTTTCAATGAAAGTATACCTCGTTTCTGCATCAATAAGACGTCGGCTTATATAAGCTATCACATATTCCTTAGCATCGATTTCTTGGGTCAAAACAGCTCCAATAACTTTATCTTCAGCCGCTACATAAAGTCTGAACGGAACCCTTCTCTTAGGCGCCCTAAGCACCGGCGGTGAAGACAAGTACTCTTTGATCTTCTCAAAAGCTTCTTGCTGTTTTGCCCCCCCAAGTGAAATCGGCTTCATTTTTCAACCGAAGAAGGGGAGTAAAAGCATCAACCTTTCCAGACAAGTTAATTATAAACCTTCTCAGGAAATTCACCTTGCCTAGAAACTTCTGCAAATCCTTCTTACAAGTAGGAGCTTTTACTTTCTTCATTGCTTCAATTCTCTTGGGATCAACTTCTATGCCATTCTCATGAATAATAAATCCCAAGAACTTCCCGGCCGAAACACCAAAAGCACATTTGAGTGGATTCATCTTTAAACCATACCGTCGCATCCTTTCAAGAGCAAGTCTTAAATCGGCTAAATGATGATCTAATCCATCCGATTTAACTACAATATCATCTATGTAAACTTCCACAATAACACTAAGTAAATCATGAAAGATCAAATTCATAGCTCTTTGATAAGTAGCCAGCATTTTTCAATCCAAAAGTCATAACTATCCACTCAAACAAACCAATAAATCCCGGACATTGGAAAGCCGTTTTATGCATATCTTCTTCGGCCATAAAGATTTGATTGTATCCGGCATTACCATCAAGAAAACTAACAACACGATGGCCGGATGCTTCATTAATCAAGACATCGGCTATAGGCATAGGATATGAATCTTTTGGAGTGGCTTTATTAAGATCTCTAAAATCAATGCAAACTCTAAGTTTTCCCGAATCTTTTTTCTCAACGGGAACAATATTAGAAATCCACTCCGCATAACGACAAGCCCGAATAAAACCAGCATCTAACAAACGATTAATCTCTTCTTTTATTCGGTCATAAATAGCGGGATTAAAACGTCTAGCCGATTGCTTAAAAGGTCTAAAACCGGCCTTTATGGGTAAACGATGTTCAACTAATTCACGACTTAATCCCGGCATTTCACGATATTCCCAAGCAAAACAATCAACATATTCCTTCAACAAATTTATTAACTCGGCTTTATACTCAACCGATAAATTCTTGTTTACAAAAGTTGGCCTAGGAATACTATCATCACCAATGTCTACTTGTTCTAAAGGGTCGGCTGACGAAAAACCTTGACCCAATTTATCCAGATCACCCAAATCATCAATGGCTTCAAATGTACCTCCTGAATTCTCTCGAAAATGATCAATACGCTCTTGAAGCCACTGTCCAGAGGGAAACCGGTCTGACCGACTACCAGAAGCGGTCTGACCGGTTTGGCTCGGTCGTTCAGGGTCAATCCGGTCTGACCGGTTTCTGGAAGCGGTCTGACCGGTTTGTCTCTGTTGATTCTGCTCCATTAATTACAGCAAGTAATTCAACCGATTATCTATTGGCTTTAATGTAGCAGGAACGAAACCATCCTTAGTGCAGCTAATCAACTCATAATCGGACAGATCCAAGCCCGATAAGCACTTAATATCACCATTGGCACTAATGGAGTCGGAATCGGCCGTTGCAACGAAAGAAGAAGTATCACCATGGACAACTTCGACTTCATCACCGATCCACTGAACAAGATATTGATGCAAGGTAGATGGTACGCATTGATTTGCATGAATCCAATCACGACCAAGTATTAAACTGAAGTTACCTTGCACTTCCGAGACGAAGAAAGCCGTAGCGATGGTCTTGCTCCCAATGGTCAACTCCATAGAAGCCACACCCTTGGCGCCAATAGGATCACTGCCACCAATTCCGCTCACGGTCATGTTCGTCTTGATCAACTCTTCGTCTTTCCCGCCGATCTTCTTGAAGAGGGAATATGGCATGAGATTTACAATAGCTCCACCATCAACCAACATCCGCGAGATCGGCTTCCCATTGATATGACCCTTCATGTATAAAGCCTTCAAATGATTATCTGAGTCTTGAGGCTTTTGAAACGTAGCATCACGGGGTCCCAACTGAAGATGAGACACTTCTTCCTCCCCCAGTATCACAGAATAATCAGATGACAAGTACACAACATTCACTTCCATGTTGCTATGCTCTGGAGAAGCTTCAAAGTCGACCATCTCTTCATCTTCAGCTACTGAGGGAACTTCAGAGGTCGTACCTTCGCTTGTGACAGGAACGGGCTCAACCACCGCCTCTGGTTGTAAACCGGTCTGACCGGTTTCAGAGACCGGTCGGACCGCTTCTGCGGTGGCCAAACCGGTCTGACCGCTTTCTGAAGTCGGTCTGACCGGTTGTGCTGCTGTCTGCACAACTGCCTTGATTTGCCAAGCTTTTTTCTGAGGAACCATTGGTCTATACTTGTTAAAGTGTTCATCCCTCAGCTTCTCAGCTTCCTGTTCCCTTTTTTCTTTGTTCCGCAAGCGCTGCAACTTTCTCTTTTGTGTATGAGTTAAGCCGGAAGGACACCATCTTGGTTGGAACACCTTCTTTGCAGCCTTGCTGGTACTAGCTTCATGATCATTGGCCATGACAGATTTTTTAACAGCCGAATCTCCAATGACAATCGGCTTTTCACCCAACTTTTGTATGGCCACTGGGATCTCACCAATTTTGATAAACCCATTAGATTTAGCTTGTTTTGGGTCTTCTACAACCTCCACTGCCTCCTTCTTCTCTTTGACACGATATTCTTGCTTAGGAGGAGCTTGTTGCCTTTGTTCAGACCGAAACCGGTCTGACCGGTTTGGGACCGGTCTGACCGCTTTGGCAGGATGAGCTGGACCTGATTGATATGGACCCAATCGGTCATGTGCTGGCACCCTAGGCCCATTGCCCATGTAATCCTGAGGTGGTTGTGGCATTGGAAAGCACTGCATCCACATCCCTTGTTCCCAAGTTGGATATGGAGAATTCGACGCTGGAGGCGCCCATGGCATGGTAGCATACATTAGCTGTGGAGGATAAACAGTAGTAACATCGTTGTAACGCCTATTCTTAGCTGAATAACCATTACCATGCATTGGGGACCTCGGTCTCTTTTTTGCCGGCCGATCAACTTGAGCGGCCTTTGCGTACTTGTTCAGGAGCTGATTGAATGTAGGACCTTGCTTCAAAACAGTGCCCCTGACCTTAGGCTCATTTACCTTCCAAGTACCCACTTCCGGACGGCTAGGTTTGAAGGTTCGGGGTCGGCCCTGAGGCAAACCGGTCTGACCGGTCTGGGAAACCGGTCTGACCGGTTTCGCCTGGTCAACAGGCCGACTCTCTGTAGAAGAACCCCCTTGCCCCCCGGGTCTTGATGTGTTAATAGTAATCTTCAGAGACTCCTTACCATCCAGAGCCTTCTCAACAATCACTTTTCTGGCCGGAGTTAGATCAACAGTTTTTTCCGGCCTCGGATCTCCAACTACCACATTCTTACCCTTAGCTTTATCGGCTTGTTCCGGCCGAATCAGCACCTTGGTGTTTAAATCAAGGGTATGAACAGGAAACGGAGCTTTATCCACTTGCATCTCAGCTAGCACCAATCGACCTTCATTGATAGCCGATTGAATCTGTCGCCGAAAAACATTACAATCGTTAGTAGCATGAGAGAAAGAGTTATGCCACTTACAATACGCACGATTTTTTAGTTGATCGGCTGGTGGAATTGCATAAGAAAGTTTAATGAAACCATTCTTAAGCAACTCATCAAAAACACGATCACATTTGGCAACATCAAAAGTAAATTTAACTTCTTCTTGCCGATTCTTACGAACCGGCTTCAACGAAGGACAAGGACAAGGCTTAGCTTTTGATGGCCAAACAAATTCAGCAGCATACACTTCATTACCTTCATCATCCGAACTATCAGAATCATTATCAACTATATGAACATTGGACCGATGAGGTTTAGTGTTTTCTTTACTTTGTTTTAGCTTTGCTTCCAAGTTCAAGACCTTTATTTGCAAATGACTAAGATTAAGGAAATCAAAACCTTCTAATTTTTCTTTCAAATAATGTCTCAAACCAGCAAAAGCTAAATCAGCAACATCTTTTTCAGAAATTGACAAATTAAAACATCTATTCTTAATATCTCTAAACCTTCGAAAATATTCAATAACAGTTTCCTCACGTTGTTGTCTAATAGATGTCAAATCAGTCAATTTAGCCTCGTTTTCTCCGCTAAAGAAATGATCATGAAATTTACGCTCCAATTGAGACCAACTTTGAATTGAATTCGGAGCAAGCGAAGAAAACCAAGAGAAAGCAGTCCCAGTTAATGTTAATGAAAACAAACGCACACGTAGTGGTTCATAAAACCCTGCTTCCCCTAACTGCAAGATGTATTGGCTAACATGTTCCCAAGTGGTTCGTTTATCTTCGCCATTAAATTTAACAAACTCGGGAATACGCCAGCCAGTAGGATAAGCAACTAAATCAAATTCAGAAGGATATGGTTTCTGATATAATCGTGAGCTACTCATATCAATCCCAAGCTTTGATTTAATTGTATTAGCCAGATCCTCTTTGAACCTAGAGAAATCGGCTTGATAGCTACTGTTGTTATATTGATTGTAACGAGGTGCGGATTGCATCATCGTCGTTTGAGAAGCATTAGGAATCGGTCCATAAGCGACACCGGATCCCTGTGGTGCACTAACAACAGTAGTACGAGGAGGTGTAAAAATAGGTGCAGACCCTACTGAGTTGTTAGGTAAAACCATAGCGTTCGTTGCACCCGTGCTAACAGATCCGGTCTGACCCGTGTGAGCCAAACCGGTCTGACCGGTCTGCGAAACCGGTCTGACCGGTTCACCGACCGATCCAGGGAAAGGAGCCTGTCCTGAATAAAAATTCGGTGGCATGCCTAGATTTGGATCTAAATGTTTTAGGCTCCCCTGATGAACTAGGATCTACTGTAACGTAAGGCTCAGGTTGTTCTACATTTGTTTTACCTTTTTTAAGTAGATCTATATCATTCACCAGATTAAACAATAACTCGTTGTTAACGTTCTGAGCAGTAGTTAACTTTTCATCCATCATACGAGTTATGTTTTCTATGAGATTAGAGGATTCACCGGTTACCTTAGGAAGCTCCTCAACTTGGTCATTAGCCAACTTAAAAGCTGGCATGACGAACTCTTCCACGCGCTTGACGAAGCCTCCACGATCTTTCTTGAAGCCCTTCAAGAATTGCGCCTTGAAGTGCTCCTCGGCGATCAGGTACCGCTTCCTCTCATCACCAGTGAGATCCTCCATCGTCGCGGTGATGATGTTGTTCTTGTCGAGATCGCTGATTGATCCCGTCGCCGACATGTCTAGAGTAGATTAGATCGGTTTTATCAACCAGATCAATCTATTCCCCAGCGGAGTCGCCAAAAAGTCAGACCGGTTCCTAGAACCGGTCAGACCGCTTTTTGGCAGGAGGTTGTGAAGACCTAGAAACTCGAGCTCGGGAGGGACCCCGTCGGAGCTCGAGCTAATCTAGGGTTGCTCTAGGGTCGGCAGGCCACCTAGAACGTCCTTGAACGCCGTAGAGACGAGCAAAGAACAGAATATGGGGTTGGAAAAGCTATAGGGTTTGAGAGACAAATAAAGAGATAAAATTTGTATTGATTCGATTGGAATTACTACAATCGGCCACGACCCTTTATATTTATAGGGTGGGAGGTCTTGCCCTGGTTGGATACGAATCCAAGTCGGTACAAAATTACAAGTCCTAATTCTACTCCAACTCGGCCTAAACCGGTCAGACCGCTTCTGGAACCGGTCAAACCGGTCTGGCTGTTGCCAGACGGGCTACAGTAGAACCGGTCTGACCGCTTCTGGAACCGTCCTGACCGGTTTCTGTCTTGTGCCATTTTTTGGTGTCAACACGCGGTTGGAGCAACCGGGTCGCCGGCCATGCGGACGCCGACGGCGATGAGGTTGGCTCCGGCGAGAACGCCCATGAAGCTTAATAATAGGCCGTAGCCGCCGGCGCCGGAGTGGACGCCCACGCTGGCAGAAATCAGCATGACGGTGAGTCCGGTGGGCATGACGACCCCGCTGCCAGGAGTGGTCATCAGCGGCACGAACTTGACGGCGTCGCCTTCCGCCGAGGAAGAAAGGGGAGGGGAGTGGGAGGACAGGAGGAGAGGGCGGGCGGGCGGCGTCGAGCGCGAACAGGGCAGCTGAGAGCCTGAGAGGAAGCGTTGCTTTGCTGCTGCACCGGGCGGGTGTTTATATACGCGCGTGTGCCATGGGGGGCTCGGGGCCAGGGCGGACGACGCCGGGCAACTACACAGCACCCACACTTGGCTCGCATGATGATTTGGTAACATGGCTTCGCTCCTCCCGCATGATACGCGGACACGCAGTTGGGGACGGATCTTGCTCCAATCTCACTATTTCTTTTCTAAGTCTTTGACTTTGGCACTGATGCAGTGATGCTTTCCAGGAATCGCAAAGATCTTGGCCCAATGAGTATTTATTTTCTAAGTCTTTGACTTTGGCACGGATGCTTTCCAGAAATCGAAAAGCATTAGATACATGCGAGTGCCTAATAAACAGTAATAATTAATTTTAGAAATGAAGTGAAAAACAAGACTTTAACGGATGTTCAAAGTTGTCCCATTCCCGTGAAAAAATGATGGAGAGAAAAAAACTTCCTGAGTTACTGTTAACGCATGGTAAAAAGATAACTTTTGGACCACAGAGGATGACGTGGCAGCAATTAAATCTTTTTGGGGTCAAATTTTTGGAACTGTACGGTGAAGGAATAATTTTTTACTTCCAATAGCTTTTGGCAAGGTCACAAAAACAGTTTTTCAGAACTTTATTTATTAAACACTTTTAGAGATGCCATTACAGATAATACTATTTTCAGCCTTTGCAGCCCCAACAACTCCTCGAGCGGGTAAGAAGGTTGATCCCCTTTGTTTGTCTCTGAAAGAAAAACGAGAGATAGAGAGAGAGCGCGCGCGCAAAAGATCCAGCTAATCAAAAAACGAACAGCAAGCAATAGTATAGTACTAAGTTTAAGATAGAACCAGCCCAATTTGAGAACTAGGCATGGCGACAGGGGCGGCAATGGGGACCATATCACCCTGTCGATACTGACCAGCACATATGCAGTACTTCCCCGAATAGGATTTCAAATTTCGCCACTACTCACCTTCAAGTAGCATTTCCTTGAACACAAAATGCTCTCATGGGCCCAGCAATACCAAACAGATGTTCTGTTAAGCAGCATTTCCTTGAACAACGAATCTATTGTATTTGCAAATAGATACTAGAAATACGATGTTGGTCGAGTTGTACACATGATTGCAACTGATCAGATAATCATATACAGAGTATTGTTTGCAGAGAGAGAGAGTAAAACTATTGCCTTACATGGCCAGAGGAAAGAAAATCACTATACTATAGCCGAGCATTGCTTCATTTTGTTTACATGCTCACCACAGTAGACCGATACAGTAAACACGGGCAAGAGGCAGATACGGGCATGGTGACCTGTAACACCCAGCCGATTCAGGAACTTGGCACAAGAACTGAACCAACTATTCACCAAGAGCTCTGAGGTTCATCAGGGAGAGACCGAGCAGGAACAGAGCGAACACGGCGAAACAGAGCACCGGGCCTGCCTCGCCGGAGACCACAGTGACGGCGGTGGAAGTCATGAGGAGCCCCACGAGGGGGAGGTGGCGACGCAGGAGTGCTGTGAGGGCACGCGCCCCATCGAAGGCCGCCGGGGCGATGGGTGCCCGAGAGTCGGCCATACGGACACCGGCGACGACGAGGCTGACGCCGGCGAGAAGCCCGGTGAAGCCGAGACCGCCGGCGCCGCCGAAGTTGATGCTCACGCTTACTGAAACCAGCAGGATGGCCATGCCGACGGCCCTCGCCCTGCTGTCCGGAGTCCTCATCGGCGGCGGCGCAGCACCACCGTCCCCTGCAAGTCGGAGGCGGAACAAACAAGGCAACATGATTTTAATTTCTTTTAAAATCCTAGAGAATTAGTGGAAGGATTCGCATGTGCATCGCCGGAGCTCTGGAATGCTACAACCGAGCGGTGGACCGGCATGGCGACGCGGCGGCGAGGTTGCAAAATAGGAACAAAGCAACGCGATGGGGTCGGGGAAGGGGGAGAGGTTACCGGACCTGGTGGCCGCGAGGGCGGGCGCGAAGGGGACGCAGAAGCCTCCGGCGACCTTGAGGACCCTCCCGAGGCTGGTCCACTCGACGGGCGCCCGGTCACAAGCTGGTACCTCACCGGCTTGTGCGGCAGGAGGAGCAGGGACGGAACGCGGGACCACACCGCAGGCGTTTAATGGCCCTGCTCGTGGGTTTCTTTGTAACACAAACTCTAACGACGGGGGGGGGGGACCTCTAACAACGGTGCGCTGTTTCTCTCTCTAGGTTTCCAAAAGTTCCTAGAAAAATAACTTCCGAATCTACCGTGCAAAAAGAAGATTCTTCACGATATCAAAATATCATCGAAATATGGAGTATTAAATGTAGACGAAATCATAAATTAACTGTATAGTCTTGTTGTACTCTGCGAGACGAACATTTTAATCATTTTTTGAACAATTTTTCGCACACTTGCATTAAAACAAGGCCTAGGTTCGGCGCAGCACGGAGCTTGTCAACGGCGTAGGTGCCCCAGACCTCGGCCTGGCCTGATGCGCGATTTGGATTCGTCTCGCGCTGTTCTTAGGGTCTTGTTTAGTTTTAAAAAGTGAACTCCCAAATTCACTATGTAAAAAAAGATTCTCTATCACATCAAAATATCATAACATGCATAGAGTACTAAATGTAGATGAAATTAAAAACTAATTATACAGTTTTGTTGTACTCTACGAGACGACCATTTCGAGCCTAATTAATCAAGTTTTAGACAATTTTTCGCACATACAAACGAAATACTACAGTGGCGCAATGATTAAGAAGTGACATCTTACTCCCAAATTCAATCTCCCAAATTCAACGGTTGTGTTTAGTTCCACATCACATCACCAAAATTCTCAAAATTATCTCTCCAAACTTCGCTATCCACCTATCACATCAAATATCTCTCCTCGTGCATGGAACACTAAACGTGGGTAAATAAAAAAAACTAATTACATGGTTTTGATGTACACGACGAGACGAATCTTTTGAGCCTAGTTAGGTCATGATAGGACAACGTTTACCATAAACAAACGAAAAGTGCTACAGTGTCCGATGTAACATTTTCACCAAACTTTCTCTTCACTTTTTACAACTAAACACAGCCAATATCTAAACAAGGCCTAGGTTAGGTGGCCTGTCACTATCACTACTGGCTATGATCCGCCATCCATGTGCTAGTCGTGTACTCCTAAGGCTGTCCGCACTCGTATTCCTCTATATGCTTCCTCTAAACGAAATATTCTATTCTAGTCATCAAGATTCCTTTCTCTATACCAATTTCTTCCGCACTCGTGTCTCCCCTATACCACTCCTCTATCCCAACTACCATCACGTGGGTCCCACATTTAAGTTTTTTTACCTTTTCCTTCCCCGCTTCTCTCAACCCCCCCCCCCCCC
>OAMR01000116.1:2174048-2195627 GCA_900205405.1 Echinochloa crus-galli
GTTTCCAAGGACATGGAGGCTTCCTTTCGTGGTAGGAAGACTCATGCTACACAAAATGTTATGGCTGCCGTTGATTTTGATCTTCGGTTTACATATGTCTTGGCTGGTTGGGAGGGGACAGCCCATGATGCATTAGGTTTAAGAGATGCTTTAGAGCGTGAAAATGGGCTTCGGGTTCCACAAGGTAAAAAGATAACTCATGTAGCTTAATTTTTTTCAACATGCCACATATTGTTATTAGAAATATCACAAAAATGTCCCTCATATGCTAGGGAAATTCTATCTAGTTGATGCTGGATATAGAGCCAAACCAGGATTCTTGCCTCCTTTTCGTGGTGTGAGGTACCACTTGAACAAGTGGGGGAACAATCCCGTACAAAATGAAAAGGAGTTGTTCAACCTTAGGCACTCATCTCTCCGTGTAACAGTAGAGCGTGCATTTGGATCACTCAAGAGGAGGTTCAAAATTCTTGATGATGCCACTCCCTACTTTCCCTTTCCAACTCAAGTAGATATTGTGGTTGCTTGTTGCATTATTCACAATTGAATATATAAGATGGGGGTGATGAATTGATCATAGAGGAGAACAATTGGCAGCCTACTATTACCCATGCTTCAACATCAAGTGGGCAAGCAAGAGAACATGAATTTATGGTTAACTTTAGGCAGCAAATTGCCAATGATATGTGGGAGGACCGTCAAAACCACTATGCCAACAACTAGTGAATTATGCTTATTTTGCTTTTGTATGGATTCATGTATCATTTGCTATTTTTAACCTTGAACAATCCCTATGTGCTGATGCTTTTTTCTTGAAATGGACCTATGTATTACTTGTTGTAACTTCATTTGGTATGGGCCTCAGTATTGCTGAATTTTCATGTATGAATGTATATATTCTTGCTGTTTTTACTTTGTAATATTGTGCGGCTGTTTTTTAATTTTGGAATGGACCTGTGTCATAATATTATAGGCAATGGAAGCTGAGGGAAGTGGATCAAAGGCTGTGGCTGGTGTGTGTCAATGGACACCAACTCAGTCCTCTTTTATGCTCACTTTCCTTTCTAGCATTGTAGCAAGTGGCACTAGAACTTCATCTTGTTTCAAGAAAGTTCATCTCAACTCCTGTGCTAAGGCTTTGAATGATCATTTTAAGCTAAATAGGACTGGTGATCAGATTGGTAACCATTTGAAGACATGGAAAAGGAAATATGTTAAAATCAACCAACTTAGGAAGTTGAGTGCTGCCATCTGGGAGGACACTTTCACCATTACTCTTAACCATGAGCACTATACAGGCCATGTGGCGGTAAGCAAGCAGCAGCTATTCTTGTTTAAATGTTGCCTCAAACTTCGATGTTGTTTATACTATCACTAATAATTATTTCACTCTTTCACAGACTCATAAAGCTGATGATGAATATCTAAACAAGCCACTGCAATACTATGGTGATTTGGCTACTATCTTTGGTAATAGTGTGGCCACTGGTCAATATGCAAAGGGTTCAAATGACCCTTTAGGTACTGCAGGAGAGGATGGAGAAAATGAAGGAGAAGAAAATGGTGCTACACAGCCACTGCTGGTGATAATGGAGCAACACCTCCAGGCAGCAGACCAAGCAAAAGAGCCAAGATTGTTGAGAGTGATGGTGATGGCTTGGTTGCAGCACTTAAAGAAAGTTCTGATAAGATATCTGATGCTATCAAGGAGGCGGCTAAAGCAGATAATGCACTGCCAGAAGGGTTGTTTGAAACTGTGAACAATCTTCCAGGTTTTGAACACAACCACAAGTCCTTCTACTTTCTTTACTTGGTGAACAATGCTCATATTGCTAGAGCTTTTAGCTCACTGCCTCTTGATCACCAGATAACTTGGATTGCCAAGTTTGTTACTGACAATCTCTGACAAGTTTGCTATGAATGTTGCAAGCACGTGAAGATGGTAAAGGGGGATTTAGTTTGGTTTTTTAGGCAGCCCTGACCGTTCTTCAGAGTCAGTAACACAAGCAACCAATTAAGAGCTTCTCTCCCTGCCATCGCAATAGTGAAGAAAACCAAGATCGTGCTCGTTCGGTTTCAATTCCATGGTTCAGTACCTTTCTACACTTTCTTACTATTATGGTCCTCTGGTATTCACGGTCACAGCAGTTGTGCACTTAAATATAAGTGCTTGTGGTCACGAAGGGAGCACAATTGTGTTGATTTTCACTTTTCAGGTAATCAGATTCAAGACTACCGCCTGTAACTGGCTTTGTGTGTCTTCACTGTTTATCAAGACATACATCGATTTTTAAACACAATACATGGCGTATACTGAAATCCAAGTCATAATTTTAGTGCCTTAAGTACCTTTGGCGACGCAGCATAAGGAGGCTCCGCCAGGGACAGAGGAGCTGAGATCCACAAGATATTCAAACATAGAATTTACGCACATATCCAAAGCCACACTCTTCTCACTAGCATGATTCAAGGTCATTAGTAGCTAATTTTACCTTTTTCACATGTCCATTTGATAAACTTGATTTCACACGTCAAAAAAACCCCTTGATTTCACACGTTCCTTTATGTAGTAAACTTAATATCATCCTTTGCAGTTATACACCTTTATAGAATTTAAATATATTTCCAGTCTTTTATTGGAACTACGTCAACTTTAACAACTTTCGCATACATAGTTTCTTCAAATTAAAAGAAAAATATATATGAGTACATGTGTACATTTCAATATGCAATTTTGGAAGGAGAAATTAATTTTTTTTATGTTTGTATACTTTATTGCAATCTAGTTTTCCTACTTAATAATTTTTTTATTATTATTACCTAACTTTTCTTAGAAATTCTATATGGTAGGGGACCGAACTACATTTCGATGAGGTCCATTAAAAGTTCCAATGAGAAAATGAAAATGAGACAACCATATTCCCCATTCGGTGTTCATTTAGAAGTACATATTCATAGTTAACTTTTAAGGTGATAAATAGTTAACTTTTTATTGTTTACTTGAAATTTTTAGTAACTTGGATTTCATATATTAATTTATATAAAGGTTTAATTAAAACTTTTACGCAATACTATACTTCTTTTAGAATTTAAATGAACTTTAGAATTTATGTTGGAATTTAAATCCAGCATCGAAGCATCTTGGGCCTACAAGATCACCCAAAGTTCCTTGTATCAGTCTAGCCCACTAACAGGCCATTCTCATAATCTAGGGGCCAATTACACTACAACGCATTATTATCTCATTGTGCTCTCTGATAACCATCGGATTGAAATGGATGGCTCCTCTATCTTCTTGCGCATGCAAAAGTGGTGCCTAGTAGAGGAACCCTAGCCTCACATTTTCCCTGCTATCCCGCACTCTTTTCCTTCACCTCACTCCCTTTCCTCCTCAGGTCCACCCATTGTTTTCCCCTTAGATCCAATGCAGTGCTCATCGCCACGCTCTACCTTGTCATTCCTGTTGTGTGCTGCTGTTGTTGTTAAATTGCCAAACCGTTTACATGGTCAAGAAAGTTGAAAACTGTGACAGAGTAATCTTGGATGTGTCTGGTTTAGGGGCGGGCCTAGACCTGAGCATTTTTAGCCCGGTCCGACCCGGCCCGCAGGCCCGGCCCGGGCCCGGCCCGAACCCGGCCCACCCACGAACCTTACTGGACGGGCCTGGTCACAGATCTTGCACCCGAGAAAATAAATCTTGGCCCGAGCCCGGCCCGAAATGTTGTTTTTAGCTATTTTACACTATAAAATGCACGGGTGGCCCGCCCAATCCCGGGCCCGGCCCGAGCCCGGCCCGAAAATTGAGGCCCGACGCGCCCAGTGGGACAGTCACGGGCAGGATTTTCTCGGCCCGAAATAACCGGATTTTTTTCAGGCCCGGCCCGAACCCGGCCCGGCCCGAAAAATGCTCAGGTATAGGCGGGCCCAGGATTTGAGATATGTGTATTCAAAATTTTAAATGGTGAAAAAACAGAACTGGAGAGCTATTGAGTGCTCCGATCGTCGTTCAGAGCGGCTCGTCACTCAGTGCCACGACGCGTGATATTCACTACCAACGCACTTTGCCGCGGCGCATGTTCAAGCCGGAATCCCCTCACCGCCCTTTTGACATGCCTCTACACTGGCCTTAAGGTTTCTAATTCAAGTGTCAATTGGCTGAATGAGAGAAAAAAAATTAAAGACAGGGGAACAAACCATGTCACTCAAGACTGTGAGCAGGCATGGAACGGTCAATGCGTCAGGAGTGAGTGGGTAGAGGTCTAGAGGGCGGAGAAGCGGAGCAGGATGACTATTTTTTAGTTTAAGGACATGTTTAGTTCGGAGAATTTTATGGAAACTAAAACAAGGTCTATTTGGAGGAGTAAACATAAATTAATTACAAAACTAATTACATGAATGAACGGAAATTTACAAGACGAATCCATTAAGCCTAATTAATTCGTCATTGAAGATTGTTTAGTGTAGCATGACGTTGTCTAATCATAACATAATTAGTCTCATTAGATTCGTCGTCATTGAAGATTGTTTAGTGTAGCATGACGTTGTCTAATCATAACATAATTAGTCTCATTAGATTCGTCTTGCCAATTGTCTGGTACTCTGGTTAGGCGTTTAGGTATTGATTTTGGGTGTAGCGGAGCCATTCAAGCACTGTGATCTAGTTGGTTGGCTCATGAAGGTCACCCGTTCGAAAAGTTTCCCAAAAGAAACCGAGATTAGACATATGGAGCAACTAGGTGGTACCCCGCGCGTTGCTGTGGAAATTTATACAAAATTTGAAGATGCAATAATTTAAAAGTAAAAACACTAAAATGATTGCATTGCAATATTTTTTGTAAACAACAATGTATAGGAAAACACATTCATTTTATTGAGAGAGAACTGCTTAGAAATTTGTAGCATGGTACTCGCAAAGACTAACACAATGCATAGTCGCAGAAAATCAGTAGAAGATATAAATTCATAATTCTACTGAATAGTGATGTGGACAGCTTGTACGTTGAGAGAAGATCTAGTGGATGGTGACGCGTGGACATCTTGCATGTGGAGAGAAATAGGGGTGGGACTTTTAGTGGGTACCAATTATATAGTTGTTATAGATAAACCGCTATTGTCACCAATGGATGGCTTCTAGCTACAAACCATGTGTGTCGTCCTTTGCTTCCTTCTACCTCATAGACGACCATGCCGCCATGGTGCGGTTTATGTGATTCCACTAGTGTAGTACACTTTGCACGGCTGTAGTGTGGCCCTATACTGCCTCTATTAGTGCTTCCCGCAAGTCTCGGATCGCACGAAGGTTCCAGAGGAGCACCACTGGGCATCCAGTTTTCCCTATCCCAATCTAATCTTCACTTTTTCCCATCGGAACTCAGCTTTCCATCCAATCCAGTGCTGCCCCGCATGGCTGCGTGTGTCCACGACAGGATCTCTGGACGCAAGGAGCTAAGAGGCGGCAGTGGAGTTGGGGAGGTGGGCGGCGACGGTGGCCGTACCAAGCCGGGTCTGCGCGGAGGCCGGATTGATGGGCACGAAAGTCGAATCGGAGGGGAAGGAGGTAGGACTGCTGTGCGCGGCCGCCTAATCGGACGCGGTGGCTTCTACATCAACAGCCAAGGTGACCTTTTTGTCCCCGACTCGGAAGATGAAGATGCCATGGAGGACATGGCATTCGAGGGGGCTCCGAGCAAGGAGCTGCCCCCGGAGGTGCTGGCACGCTTGGAGACGGTGCTTGCTGGCATCGATCCAGTGTACCATGACATCTTCATTAGCCTATACAAGGTTATGGTGCTCACTTTCTTCAAATGCAAATAGTTCTTTTGTTATATTTTTATGTGGGATGTAGTAGTGCTTTTGTGGGATGATGACAGTTTCTTTGGAATGATGTAGTGATTTTGTAGGATGATGCAGTGCTTATGGGCATGATGTAGTACTTATGTAGGATGTTGTAATGTTTATGTAGGATAATGAAGTACATATGTCTGAATGAATAAGTCTATTGTGACATAGATGATGAGGGATCTATGATTTGTTCCATTCTTATTTGGGATGAAACGTGCTTTTGTCTGACGGTAGATGCTTATATGGGATGCTTTGACGCATAGATGATGGCATTTTATTACATGCATCACTATCATAGTACATTGACCATAACACTGAGCAAAATAGTCACATGTCTAGACATCTCTCTCTCTCTCTCACACACACACATGAGTTGGTGTTCTAAATCGAGAGAACCCAACTCAATTGGACACCCAACGACTCCTTGACGCTCTCAATAAGTTGATGATCACAATTTAATCATTAGGAAGAATTCCCATGGCCTCCAACCTATCTTTGTTCATGTGAGGGATCTTGTACTTGTTTCCTCTGCCAGCCTTCATAATCTCAATCAAGCAACCCTGTAGTGTTAGGAAAAACATTTCTTAGATTGGATGCATCATAGTCCCAATATGCCTTCACAACATTTGCAATTAACTCATCCATAGTTGTAGAGGTTGTCGTATATGTCAATGACTGAAACGAAGCAAAGAACCCAAGGTCTAGTACATTCATATCAGGAGAATTAGCAGGTTGGTTCACGAGCCGTATGTCAAGCCCAGTTTTAGCTATTGCATGTGCAAATTGTTCATTGTTAACGGGGACATGAGTTGGTACATTGTCCTGCTGAATCCAATTTGTTTTCCCTGTATCTTCTTTAGGCCAACGTGCTACAATAGCAGGCAGTACTTTAGCGATCATAAAGGACCGTATTGCGTCCCTATCAACCTTCATTGTCTTGGTGACTGGTGTGCCCCTTACTCTGTAATCACTTGTCCTTTGTGTTGGTTCCTACAAATAACAATAGACATGTTAGCTTGAAATCTGATGGATAGAAATTAATTCCATAAAATGAACCCTGTAGGATATGCCTACCATTCTGACAAAAGGCCATATGCCTATCTTGCCATCAAATGTGCAATTTCCTTCATTGTCATACCTAGGCTTGGCTACTGCGGTTAAGAACATCACTTTAACAATGCACTTTTTGTTGTGGACAGTCTATATGGATCCTCCTCTTCTGGGAGTAGGTAGTAAGTTTTATCCTTCCTTGTGGCATAAAACCACTTCTTATCTATATGGATGAAGTTTTACATGTCAATAAACATTGGTTCAGTTTGTAATGTACGTTGATCTAACATTGAAAGACACCACCACAACCTTTCTTTTTTATTTTCTTCCTTCAAATAAGGCTTTAATGTATTTGAGTGCCGTCTTAGTAACCCATCATTGAACAATTGATGCATTGTTATTTTTTTAACCTACAGCTGCGGCTAAAGACCTTATTGACGCTACATGTGACAGGTCCACCTCAACCTTTTTCCGACCACAATTCCTTGGCTTTCTTGAGCTGACCCATCATTTGCACGGCATTGCATCACTCATCGCCAAATACGCCATATACCGCATGATGATTGACATTGAACAATTCAACAACTATTTTTGTAGCGTTTCTCCTTAGTTTTCCACAGTTACTTCTCTCTAGTAGTGTTTCGTATATCTGTTGCCTTTGAGTTGTAGTAAGATCTTTTGACCGGGTTCTAGCACTTCCATTTGCATGTTCATCTTCTTCGTCGAGTGAATCTTCCAGCTCCTCTTCGTCAAATATGATCTCTGCATCCTCAGCAGAGATGCCATACTCGTGCATCTCCTCCTAGGGGATCTCGAAGTAACCATCATTCCAACAGAGATGTATGAGCGTGGAATCCATGCACATGTGGTCTTTTATGCAGAACAAACCATTGAGGGCTCCGGTTCAACCGGTCAAATCGGCCGGTCCTAATAACTAGGAGTCTAACCTACCAGGGTCTCATGCCTAACTCAACACATAAGACTATCCTGATTGGTGAGAATTTCTCCACTTAATATGTTATTTTCTATCACCCTTAATTTTTAATGTGGGGGTAAATGTTAGTACATATTATGGTGTGCGTCTCTATGTGATTAGACACCTTATGTTAATGTCACTATGTGTTTTTATCTATATATATTAATCCTTCTAGATGGTAATGTGGATATCATTCTGTCAAAGAGTGGAAAACGTTTATTCCACTTATCTATTTTGCTTAGGACGACTTAATAAGAAAACGAATCGATTCAAAGTTTGGTTAGTATTTAAACCTACCCAGTACTAGTCCCTTCCATTCATCCTAGCTCTGCTCCCATCGCCGACAAATTCTTCCTCGCCGAGCCAGACAGAGCCAAGTCAATGGCGGACCAGCGGGGCGCCACCGACGCCTCGAAGGACCAGGCCGCACTCTCCGTTCGTCTCCTCTCCGGCCTTAGCAACGACAAGAACCTCGCCTTCTTGCCGCTCTCTTTCCACGCCGTGCTCTCCCTGCTCGCCGCAGGCGCCTCGGGCGCCACCCGCTACCAGATCGTCGCCTTCCTGGGCCCCGCAGGCGCCAAGGCGCACGCCGCGCTCGCCTCCAAGATGGCCTCCAAGACGGCGGCGGTGATGTGGACTGGGGTGCCGAGCTCCGGTGCGCCACGGGCGTCTAGGCCGACGCCTCGCTCCGCCTCAACCCGGCCTTCGCCGCCACGGCCGCCACCATGTACAACGCCGACGTGCACTCCGCCGCCTTCCACCAGGCGGCGCCCCGCGAAGCCATGGCCGAGATCAACGAATGGGCCGCGAGCAAGACCGGTGGCCTCGTCAATGGCGTCTTCCTCTCGGAGCTGAAGTCCTCCGCGCTGCTCGTGATCAGGAGGTGCAGGGTGTCTGGATAGAGCATCTGCAACAGTATTGTCAACCCCCTTTTTGTACAGTACCTTGTACTGAAAGCCAAGCAATTTAGTGAATACCTTTTGCTGCCATGCTGTGTGCAATCTTTGAGTATCCAGCTGGGACAAACTCTGATGATCAGTATAGATAATGAATTCTGAATGTTGTAAATAGGATCTCCAGTGGTCCACTGCTAAAATGATAGCCATGTATTCTTTCTCATAAGTAGATAAGCTTTGTGTTCTAGGACCAAGAGCCTTACTGACATAAGCTAGTGGATGACCATTCTGGGACAGCACAGCTCCAATACCTTGAGCACTAGCATCAGTTTCTACATAGAATGGTTGGGAAAAATCAGGGAGGGCTAGCACAGGGGCTGTCACTAGAGCCTGCTTCAATGTTTCAAAAGCTAAAGCAGTGGCATCTGTCCACACAAATAAGGTGTTCTTGCATAAAAGAGCAGTTAGGGGCTTGCTAATAAGACCATAATGTTTCACAAACTTCATGTAGTAGCCTGCCAAGCCCAAGAAACTTCTGAGATCTTTCACTGATGTAGGAGTGGGCCAAGCCTGAATGACTGCTATCTTGCTAGGGTCTGTAGCAACTCCAACTGCACTGATAACATGACCCAAGTAAGCAATGCTTCTCTGAGCAAAAGTACATTTGCTAAGTTTGACCTTCCAACCATCTTTGAGCAGTAATTGAAACACAGCCTCCAAATGAACCAGGTGAGTCTCTAATGTAGGACTATAAATGAGGATATCATCCAAGAAAACCAGAACACATTTCCTTAATAAGGGAGAAAGGGTGCTATTCATAGCAGACTGAAATGTGCCAGGACCACCAGTAACCCCAAAAGGCATTACTAGAAACTCATACTGGCCAGAATGTGTAGTGAAAGCTGTTTTGTATTGCTCTCCTGCCTTGAGCAGAATCTGATGAAACCCAGACCTCAAATCAAGCTTGGTGAACCAGCTAGCTTTAAATAACTCATCCAAAAACTCATCAATGATTGGAAGTGGGAACTTGCTCTTAATAGTTAAAGCATTGAGGAACCTGTAGTCAATACAGAAACGCCAGGTACCATCCTTTTTCTTGGTCATGACAACAGAAGAAGAAAAATGACTAGAACTGGGTCTAATAATGCCCTCATTGAGCATTTTGGCAATTTGTGACTCTATTTCTGTTTTGAGAGCAGGAGAGTATCTATAAGGTCTGATAGCAAATGGCTAAGCCCCAGAAATCAAAGGAATAGAGTGATCACAGGGCCTAGAAGGTGGTAAGCCATGACGTTCATCAAAAACAGATTGAAATTGGTCAATGAGAGCTTGGACAGGTGGAAGGACAGGAACTGTCTCATTTGAATTGTGCAGCACAGTGACTTCCACTGAAGCAAACTCCAACTCAGGGGGTAATTCACCTTATAATTTAACCTAGGAACCCCTATAAGGAATAAGCATCCACTTGTGATCCCAGTGAACTTTCATAGGAGAGTACTGCTCTAGCCAATCCATACCCACAATCATGTCATAGAAATGAAGAGGAAGGAACTTGAGAGTAGACTGAAACTGATAGTTCTGAACATACCAGCAACAGTCTAGAAATTCAGTGTCACATACCAGCTGAGAACCATTTGCTACTTGCACAGTAATAGGCAACTTCAAATTGGTACCACCAGACAATAAGGAGGCTACAGTCTGACTGACAAAGGAATTGGAGCTACCTGAATCCACCAAAATCAGGACAGGATGGTTCTGTAGCATACCTTGTAGCTTGAGGGTTCTAGAAACAGGCTTGCCAGAGACAACAGCAACTGACAATGTGACATTCAATTCAGCAGAAATGGACTCCTGCAAAGAAGAATCCTCCAGACCAGGCTGAAGTAAGTCCCAGAGTTCTTGAACCACATGTAGCTGAACACTTTGAGAACAGGAGTGATTTCTGGACCACTTTTCACCACATTTGTAACATTGGCCCATGGCCTTTCGATAAGCCAGGAGAGCTTTCACCTTGTCCTGATCTGGAGAAGTAGAAGACTTGCTCACTGAAGAGGGCTTCAAATCCACACTAGGAACTGAAGAATGCTTGGATCTATCAACAGATATAGGTGAAGGCAGTGGGTGAGGACCCCTGACAGCACCACTAGAGTAAGGTGAAAATGCTGATTTCTTAACTTCTTTTGCCTTTGGGCGATCACCAACCTCCTCCTGCAATGAAGCAAGCAAACAAGCAGTATCCAAATCTTGTGGACGTTGCAAAAGTACCATAGAACGAATATCCTGGCGTAATCAATCAATGAAGCGCATAGTATAGTGAGGATCGTCAGGAAGAGACTCATAGACAGCTAATTGGTCAATTAATTCAGAAAACTGAGTGATGTAATCAGAAACAGAGCCGGTCTGGGAGACATTAAAGAGCTATCTAATGAGGAGATCATGCTCATCTTTACCAAAACATTGCAACAGCATGGAGGTAAAGTCTGACCAAGAACATTTCAGCAAGCGCTTCTGCACAGAGGAGAGCCAGCGCGCTGCAGGTCCGCGACATTGCATAGCAGCTAAATGAACCCAAACATCAGCAGGCACATTATACATCTCTAAATAGCTTTCACAACGAGAGATCCACATCTTGGGATTCTCGCCCTCAAACAAAGGGAAATCGAGTTTCGGCATACGCCCCAAGTAAACACGATCACGATCACGATAATCATGCGCATCACCAAAGGTGGGGGAATTGAGATGCGAGGATGTGTTAGGGGACGTACTCTTGACCGGGACATGAGATTGGGTGAAAATCGTCCCAAACTCAGAGTCCCGGTGGCATGGCTCATGGTGGTGCCCACTGGGCGCATCGGCGGAGAACCCGGCAGGTGAGCTCGCGGTCACCGACGAAGGTGGCTCGAGCAGCACTTTGTCAGATAGAGAGCGCTCGTGAACCACACGATCCATATGCTTGTTGAGCATGGTGACCTCCAACTTCAGATCTACGACGGCAGAGTCCATTTGAGGACGCCAGGACTTGAACTCCGAGGTGGCGGCCTGCAAATCAGCCTCCAGGTCCGCGATACGAACATCAGACTCAGCTCGCCGGGAATCCATGTCGGTGAAGCGAGTCTCCCACTTGGTGTCGAACTCAGTGAAATTCTTGTGAAGGTCCTCACTGAAACGGCGCTGAAGCTCGTCGAGGAGAAGCTTGGTGTTGGGATCCATGGCGCCTTGGCGACGACGAAGGCGAGTGTAATGGTGGTGAGATGCAGATTGCTCCAGAGTTGAGGCACCCATTTGCTACTCGTGATTTCCCAGCTAAGACCCTAAGCGGCGCGAAAAGGACTGGTCGACGGCGCCGGAGCGGCTAACCGGCGATTTGCGGTGGCCGCCGCTGACTGGAAGTCGGTAGGCGGGGCGGGGACGACGAGCACGGAAGATGCTCGCCAGAGCGGTTGTTCGTCAGCGAGACCAGACAACCCGGGAAACCAAATCGAGATAGAAGAACAAGCAATCGGAACAGAAACGCGCCCAAGAGAACTGAATCTGATACCAAATTGTTAGGAGCAAGATAGAACAAGTAGAATCGGAGGAAGAAGATGAGAGCTGGGGAAGGAAGGAACGCCGAGGACGGCTTGAGAAGAATCAATTCTGTTACATCACAATTCATAACGCTCACACAAGCTCCCTCTCTGTCTAAGTACTCACGCACACACGCACATTACAAGCATCACTGGGTCCACTCTGGGCCGTATATCTTCGGGTTGAGCCGAGTCGTCCTTGCCTTGGCGTTCCTTGGGCCGGACTCCATCGCAGAGCCCTGGTCCTCTTCTCAGCCGTTACCAGGAATGGTAACATCCCCCCTCTCTTGAGAGTCTGCTTGTCCCCAAGCAGGTGCACGTGGAAACCTTTGACGCAGTGGTTGTTCATCCTCCCAGGTAGCCAGGGTCGGTGACATGCCAGACCAGTGCACAAGAACTTGAGTGACAGCAGTAGTATCACGGGTAACCAATCGACGTTGCAGAATTTGAAGAGGAATCTAGATGGAAGGCTCAGCTGGAGGAAGATCAGGAGTTACCTGATGAGTTCCCAAGGCTCGTTTCAGCTGAGAAACGTAAAAAACAGGGTGAATGGCACTAGAAGCAGGCAGTTGTAGGCGATAAGCTACTTGTCCAATCCTCTCAAGAATGGTGTAGGGGCCAAAGTACTTGAAGGACAACTTGTTGTTGGAGCGGTGCATCACAGAGGATTGCACATATGGTTGGAGCTTCAGATAAACAGAATCCCCAACAGCAAACTGATGTTCACTTCGCTTCTTGTCGGCTTGGCTCTTCATATGCTGCTGAGCGCGAAGAAGGTGCTGTCTGAGCAAGTCAGTCATCAAGTTGCGCTATTCAAGCCACTGGTGAAGGTCTGTGGACGGAGCAGCAGATACAGGGGCAATACCGAAGTGCTGAGGAGCATAAACGTATAGAGCTTCAAAAGGAGAAGTCTTCAGAGCAGTATGGAAACAAGTGTTGTACCAAAATTCAAAAAATGAAAGCCACTGGGACCATCGAGAAGGACAGGCGTGGACAAAGCAACGTAAATATGTCTCGAGGCATTGATTGACCTGTTCTGTCTGGCCGTCCGTTTGTGGATGATAGGCCGAGCTCATGCGAAGCGTAGTGCCTGAAAGTTTGAACAGCTCTTGCCAAAAATTGCTTGTGAAGATACGGTCTCGATCAGTGATGATAGACTGTGGCATCCCATGAAGCTTATAAACATTGTTCGTGAAAGCCTGGGCTACTGTCAATGCAGTGAAGGGATGTGCCAAGGGTAGAAAATGGGCATATTTCGAAAATTTGTCCACCACCACCAAAATGCAATTGAAAGATTTAGACCGAGGCAAACCTTCTATAAAATCCATGCTGATCCATTGCCATGCATGTGCTGGAATAGGTAGGGGTTGAAGGAGACCAGGATATCGTGCTCGATCTGGCTTAGCCTGAGTACAGGTAGGACAAGACTGGACCCATTCCCTGATCATATTCTTCATGTTTGGCCAATAGAACAGTTTTTTGATGCGAGCATAAGTGACAGGGAAGCCAGAGTGACCCCCAACAGCACTGTCATGCAAAGACTGAAACACTTGCTGATGCAATTCAGTAAAAGAATCAAGCCATATTCTATCCTTGTATCTGATGATCCCCTGATGTAATGTGTAAGCACTACAGGGAGTAGAACTAACAGACAGTTGCTGAAGAAGGTTTTGAGCTGTAGAACTAGTGGAATAGGCTGTGAGCAGATTAGTCATCCACTGAGGAACAATTGTGGTAACAGCCAGCAACTGATCAGGAGGTGCAGGGTGTCTGGATAGAGCATCTGCAACAGTATTGTCAACCCCCTTTTTGTACAGTACCTTGTACTGAAAGCCAAGCAATTTAGTGAATACCTTTTGCTGCCATGCTGTGTGCAATCTTTGAGTATCCAGCTGGGACAAACTCTGATGATCAGTATAGATAATGAATTCTGAATGTTGTAAATAGGATCTCCAGTGGTCCACTGCTAAAATGATAGCCATGTATTCTTTCTCATAAGTAGATAAGCTTTGTGTTCTAGGACCAAGAGCCTTACTGACATAAGCTAGTGGATGACCATTCTGGGACAGCACAGCTCCAATACCTTGAGCACTAGCATCAGTTTCTACATAGAATGGTTGGGAAAAATCAGGGAGGGCTAGCACAGGGGCTGTCACTAGAGCCTGCTTCAATGTTTCAAAAGCTAAAGCAGTGGCATCTGTCCACACAAATAAGGTGTTCTTGCATAAAAGAGCAGTTAGGGGCTTGCTAATAAGACCATAATGTTTCACAAACTTCATGTAGTAGCCTGCCAAGCCCAAGAAACTTCTGAGATCTTTCACTGATGTAGGAGTGGGCCAAGCCTGAATGACTGCTATCTTGCTAGGGTCTGTAGCAACTCCAACTGCACTGATAACATGACCCAAGTAAGCAATGCTTCTCTGAGCAAAAGTACATTTGCTAAGTTTGACCTTCCAACCATCTTTGAGCAGTAATTGAAACACAGCCTCCAAATGAACCAGGTGAGTCTCTAATGTAGGACTATAAATGAGGATATCATCCAAGAAAACCAGAACACATTTCCTTAATAAGGGAGAAAGGGTGCTATTCATAGCAGACTGAAATGTGCCAGGACCACCAGTAACCCCAAAAGGCATTACTAGAAACTCATACTGGCCAGAATGTGTAGTGAAAGCTGTTTTGTATTGCTCTCCTGCCTTGAGCAGAATCTGATGAAACCCAGACCTCAAATCAAGCTTGGTGAACCAGCTAGCTTTAAATAACTCATCCAAAAACTCATCAATGATTGGAAGTGGGAACTTGCTCTTAATAGTTAAAGCATTGAGGAACCTGTAGTCAATACAGAAACGCCAGGTACCATCCTTTTTCTTGGTCATGACAACAGAAGAAGAAAAATGACTAGAACTGGGTCTAATAATGCCCTCATTGAGCATTTTGGCAATTTGTGACTCTATTTCTGTTTTGAGAGCAGGAGAGTATCTATAAGGTCTGATAGCAAATGGCTAAGCCCCAGAAATCAAAGGAATAGAGTGATCACAGGGCCTAGAAGGTGGTAAGCCATGAGGTTCATCAAAAACAGATTGAAATTGGTCAATGAGAGCTTGGACAGGTGGAAGGACAGGAACTGTCTCATTTGAATTGTGCAGCACAGTGACTTCCACTGAAGCAAACTCCAACTCAGGGGGTAATTCACCTTATAATTTAACCTAGGAACCCCTATAAGGAATAAGCATCCACTTGTGATCCCAGTGAACTTTCATAGGAGAGTACTGCTCTAGCCAATCCATACCCACAATCATGTCATAGAAATGAAGAGGAAGGAACTTGAGAGTAGACTGAAACTGATAGTTCTGAACATACCAGCAACAGTCTAGAAATTCAGTGTCACATACCAGCTGAGAACCATTTGCTACTTGCACAGTAATAGGCAACTTCAAATTGGTACCACCAGACAATAAGGAGGCTACAGTCTGACTGACAAAGGAATTGGAGCTACCTGAATCCACCAAAATCAGGACAGGATGGTTCTGTAGCATACCTTGTAGCTTGAGGGTTCTAGAAACAGGCTTGCCAGAGACAACAGCAACTGACAATGTGACATTCAATTCAGCAGAAATGGACTCCTGCAAAGAAGAATCCTCCAGACCAGGCTGAAGTAAGTCCCAGAGTTCTTGAACCACATGTAGCTGAACACTTTGAGAACAGGAGTGATTTCTGGACCACTTTTCACCACATTTGTAACATTGGCCCATGGCCTTTCGATAAGCCAGGAGAGCTTTCACCTTGTCCTGATCTGGAGAAGTAGAAGACTTGCTCACTGAAGAGGGCTTCAAATCCACACTAGGAACTGAAGAATGCTTGGATCTATCAACAGATATAGGTGAAGGCAGTGGGTGAGGACCCCTGACAGCACCACTAGAGTAAGGTGAAAATGCTGATTTCTTAACTTCTTTTGCCTTTGGGCGATCACCAACCTCCTCCTGCAATGAAGCAAGCAAACAAGCAGTATCCAAATCTTGTGGACGTTGCAAAAGTACCATAGAACGAATATCCTGGCGTAATCAATCAATGAAGCGCATAGTATAGTGAGGATCGTCAGGAAGAGACTCATAGACAGCTAATTGGTCAATTAATTCAGAAAACTGAGTGATGTAATCAGAAACAGAGCCGGTCTGGGAGACATTAAAGAGCTATCTAATGAGGAGATCATGCTCATCTTTACCAAAACATTGCAACAGCATGGAGGTAAAGTCTGACCAAGAACATTTCAGCAAGCGCTTCTGCACAGAGGAGAGCCAGCGCGCTGCAGGTCCGCGACATTGCATAGCAGCTAAATGAACCCAAACATCAGCAGGCACATTATACATCTCTAAATAGCTTTCACAACGAGAGATCCACATCTTGGGATTCTCGCCCTCAAACAAAGGGAAATCGAGTTTCGGCATACGCCCCAAGTAAACACGATCACGATCACGATAATCATGCGCATCACCAAAGGTGGGGGAATTGAGATGCGAGGATGTGTTAGGGGACGTACTCTTGACCGGGACATGAGATTGGGTGAAAATCGTCCCAAACTCAGAGTCCCGGTGGCATGGCTCATGGTGGTGCCCACTGGGCGCATCGGCGGAGAACCCGGCAGGTGAGCTCGCGGTCACCGACGAAGGTGGCTCGAGCAGCACTTTGTCAGATAGAGAGCGCTCGTGAACCACACGATCCATATGCTTGTTGAGCATGGTGACCTCCAACTTCAGATCTACGACGGCAGAGTCCATTTGAGGACGCCAGGACTTGAACTCCGAGGTGGCGGCCTGCAAATCAGCCTCCAGGTCCGCGATACGAACATCAGACTCAGCTCGCCGGGAATCCATGTCGGTGAAGCGAGTCTCCCACTTGGTGTCGAACTCAGTGAAATTCTTGTGAAGGTCCTCACTGAAACGGCGCTGAAGCTCGTCGAGGAGAAGCTTGGTGTTGGGATCCATGGCGCCTTGGCGACGACGAAGGCGAGTGTAATGGTGGTGAGATGCAGATTGCTCCAGAGTTGAGGCACCCATTTGCTACTCGTGATTTCCCAGCTAAGACCCTAAGCGGCGCGAAAAGGACTGGTCGACGGCGCCGGAGCGGCTAACCGGCGATTTGCGGTGGCCGCCGCTGACTGGAAGTCGGTAGGCGGGGCGGGGACGACGAGCACGGAAGATGCTCGCCAGAGCGGTTGTTCGTCAGCGAGACCAGACAACCCGGGAAACCAAATCGAGATAGAAGAACAAGCAATCGGAACAGAAACGCGCCCAAGAGAACTGAATCTGATACCAAATTGTTAGGAGCAAGATAGAACAAGTAGAATCGGAGGAAGAAGATGAGAGCTGGGGAAGGAAGGAACGCCGAGGACGGCTTGAGAAGAATCAATTCTGTTACATCACAATTCATAACGCTCACACAAGCTCCCTCTCTGTCTAAGTACTCACGCACACACGCACATTACAAGCATCACTGGGTCCACTCTGGGCCGTATATCTTCGGGTTGAGCCGAGTCGTCCTTGCCTTGGCGTTCCTTGGGCCGGACTCCATCGCAGAGCCCTGGTCCTCTTCTCAGCCGTTACCAGGAATGGTAACAGCTCGTCCTCGCCGGCGCGGCCCACTTCACCGGCCACTGGCTCAACGCCTTCTTGCCGCTACCTCTCCGCGGACGGCCCGTTCTTCCACGCCGGCGCCGCGTGGCAACATGCCGTCCGCGTGCCGTTCATGATGTGGGGCTACGAACACCAGCTCATGCGGATCGACGTCCACCATGGCGGCGGAGCCACGGAGGCCAGTCGCCGACGTTCGCCATGTACATCTACCCCCCGGACGAGCGCGACGGCCTGCCGGGCCTCGTGGCTCGTGCGCGCGCTCAGCGTCAGCCTGGCGGCGCTCCTGCACGAGTCCGTCGCACCGGCGGAGGGGGATTCATGGTGGGGGAGCTCAGGATTCCGAGGTTTGAGGCATCGCTCCGGATGGAGGAGGCGCCGCTCCTACAGGCTCTCGGGCTGAAGCTGCCATTCGTCCTCTCCAACGACTCCTTCACCGAGATGCTAAACCCGCCGTTGCCGGTGGCGGTGACATTATATTGCTGCCACCAGGTGCCGGGACGGCGGCCGGAGCAGCCTCGCCATCGACACGGTGCCATATGTTGCGGTGCCATATGTTGGCCAGGTATAGCTGCCGGGGCGTTGCCGGTGCCGGGTGTGACCTGGATCGTGGCCTGTTAGATGCAGGCGTCCTTGAAGGCCAGCTCCCGTGAGTTGCCGTCCTGGAACGAGGTGTAGGTGTGCGTCGCCACCTTGAGCTGTGGCACGGGCTGCAGCTGCGCCTCCACGACGCGGGGGAGGAAGAAGAAGACGAGGATGCAGCCAGGGCCGGCCCTGACTTTTTGGTGGCCCGGTACGAAAAAATGGAGGGCCCGTTAACTAGTCTTCTATACGTAAACTGTAACTACAATTAGGTAGCCTCGTGGGATTCTAGGAAGTGGACTTCATCCTCTCGTTTAGATCTGGAGTTGCTTTCGTATTTGGGCTTGATAGCATATTCTAATAGGCCAGACCTTAGCATATGTACTACATATATCTACAGATAGAGCCCTAACTTTTGGAGGTCTAGGACGATCGCCCCTCCCGCACTGCCCCAGGGTCGGCCCTGGATGCGGCCGAGCAGAGGGGGCAGCGAAGAGCGACCGCGTCCGCTGACACATGCAGACGCCATGTCGCGCACACACGACGCGCCGGACATACGGGCACAAGTAGAAAACTGGATATTAGTCCCGGTTTTCAAGCCCTTTTAGTCTTGGTGATCCGGACTAGCTGTCCGGACTAAAGGGGTGACCTCTAGCCTTGAGCACATAGCCGGGTTTAAAAGGGGACCTTTAGTCTCGATCGGCAACACGGATCGGGACTAAAGGGTCCCTAACCTATAAGAGGCCATCCCACACGTCCTGGCACAGATCACAAGTCGCGTGTAAACACGCGCGTGCGGTGCGTGGGCTTCGAACTCGGGATCTGTGCCTCGTGCGTAGACTCTCTTATCATCTCACCCAAATAGACCTTTAGTTCTGGGTGGAAATACGGATCAAGACTAAAGGCCTTAGATCTAGAAAACTACGAATCGGAAGTAACGACTATTTATCTCGATGCAAAACGGGGGGCTCGGCTGCGCTCGCTGCGTCAAGCCAGCCCTGCTGCAGTACGTTTCTCCCCCTTCTTAGAGCAACTCCAAGAGACTATAAATTCAACATAATTGCTAGTTTTAGAGATTTTGATTGAAAAAGTACTTTCCAACAGCTTTTGAATTTGGTTATGTAAAGCAACTCCTCTCTAAATTTGTAGTTAAATATAGAGATTTATTTCCTTTATATAATATAGAAAATCATGAAAACCAACGGCCTCTCCAAATCCTGATGTCAATATTTCAAATCCCATTCACGTCAGCTCCAAAGGTATTTTTTTTCGGAAATTGAATCGGCATCGCTCGACGCCCCGCCGCCTGCCGCGTCCGCGCTCGATGCCCCGCCGCCTGCCGCGTCCGCGTCCTGCCGTGTTCACGCCGCGTCCGCTTCCACGGCCGTCGCGTCCGCGCCCACGCCGCCGTGTCCGCGTCACGTCCTCTTCCACGGCTGCCGCGTCCGCGCCCACGCCGTCGTGTCCACGCGTCACGTCCTCTTCCACGGCTGCCCACGCTGCCGCCTACGCATCCACGCGGCCGTGTTGGGGGTTGACGATTGGTGATCACGCCGGCGTGAGGTCCCTTGTTCGACTGGCGGTGAGGTCGTGGTTGACACCGGACGCCGCGTCTCTGCAGTGCTCGCTACGCTTGCTTCCGCTTGAGCACTGCTTGGCCTGTCAGCCCCTGCAGATAGGCTGGTTGATCAGTAGAAGCTGGGATATCTTGAGTTTTTTCAACATCATTCACTAGAAGGTCCATGTAGTAGCCTGAATCCATAGCACCTGATACGGTGAATTCAACAAAATATTTCAGGAGTACTGATTAATTATTATCAAAATGTACTTTTATAGATTAGACTAATTAATAGATTAATCACATATTTGAAAGCTTAAATCTTGTCATGCCAGACATGACCATTGTTAATGTCTTGACCCTGGACGATTCTGTACACAATGTTATGCAGGAGATGGTCAGTGCGAGGTAGGAGATTCTGTCTCGAGCCAAGCAGATATGTTAACAATACAGTAAGCAATGAGTTACTCCCAGCATACCAGTAGAGCATCCTTGTTGATTATATGGAACTGAGAACTAGATTACTCAAGTGTGCTATGAAAAAGAACATGGGAGTACCAAATTAATATTCACTGACAACCCGATGATTCTGCAATCCAAGATTTCCAATCTAATTCTACTATAAACAAAGGATCAGACTGACAACCATTGGGATTGCCGTCTGTGAATCAACCATGGCCAGGTGGTATAGTTAGACAAATGAAAAGAGTTTGGCATCCTGCAGACACTGTATGAGCTGCATTTCAAGGTTGGTCATAATAAAAGGTAAAATACGCACACATCATGTAAAATAGTTTGCTGTCTATGCACTTCAATTTGCCTCAATTGAGAAAATGCTCTGATCTTTGAAAGCAACCATAGCTCCAGCTTGCTGGTGGAGAGATGTACTGAAACTTTTGGATATATACAAAGAAATGGCGAGTCCCATAGTAAATTCTGGAAAATCATGCTTCATATTGCAGGACTTTGGGATGGTAAAGTCCCTATGAAGGCATACCAAGAGCTTTATTCTTTTGCAAGAAGGGTTAACATCACAATATATAATGCAAAGATTGCACAAGATGTGGAGCAGCTCTTCCATCTTCCTCTCTCCAATGTAGCTTATGATTAGTTTATTGAGCTAGCACAGAGTCTGGATAATCTTCTGGATACAGACGAAAACGATGTTTGGAGTTACATTTGGGGAAGTCACTTTTTTTTACCCGCCAGAGCTTTCAAGCAGCTCATTGGGCATAGAGATGTTCATCTTATTTTTAAATGGCTTTGGAAATCATTTACACAGCATAAGCATAGAGTCTTTTTTCTGGCTACTGCTCAATGATAGATTAAGCACAAGAAGAAAAAACATGGTCCTAGCTTCATACAATTGTGTTCTCTGCCCAGATCAAACGGAGGAAACACTGGAGCATCTCTTCATTCTCTGCCCTTTTTCCCAGTCCTGTTGGCAGCTTCTTGGACTTCACATCCTGGTGGAGGAACCCTT
>OAMR01000116.1:2211943-2240865 GCA_900205405.1 Echinochloa crus-galli
TCCCTCCATGGATTTTAATCCCTGCCCTCAATTACATGTTCGGTTCAACCATGTGGTTCAGAATACAAAAGCTGCAGCCTCAAGCACAAGAGAATTTTGAAATGTTCTGTCGTTGTGACACACAAGTACATTGCTGTAACATACGCATAAATATATATCGGTGGCAGACGTATGCAAGTACATTGTCCAGTAGCTATATAAAACACACAGAGAGTTCATTGCCATGATTTCCTAAACGGTAAACGGAGGCTGGTCGGTCGACCATCGTTTAGGGTTTAACGGGGTTTAAACGGCTGTTTAAACGGGTCTTAAACGGATTAAACGCGTTTAAACAGCCTAAACGGCCTAAACGGCTGCCTACCGTTTAGTGTTTAAACGCGTTTAAACGGCCGTTTAGAACCGTTTAGGATAACAAGGGTTCATTGCATAGGGTCCGGGCAATGCGACGGTTCAGTTTCTAAGGACAAGCAAACGAGCAATGTTATGCCCTTTGCAGTTTACGCATAATTTAATTTGAATAGCTTGTTTATAATACAGCTCACAGCTTCTGCTTCTGCTTTGTGAGCTTGTGCTCCCTCTACACCAGCAGTCCAGCATCATATCTTTCCTGCATTGTTCAAAGAACAGCTAAACTGGTCAACAAGTTATGCATGACAACTGTGACCACAAGTAGTACATAGATAGCCTATTTTGGAAAGCCTTGACATCTCCGAAATGGCTCATAATCTGGCTCTGTTTGGGAAAACCTGAAACTCACCTTAGTTCAAATTTAAATCAAGATGTTTTTATGATGAGGAACACAAGAGAAGCCATTGCATTCAAGAGGAACCTGGCAGCAGCTTTGATATCATGTATCTAGTAACTAACAATTGGACAGGTTCTATCACAATCTGATGGCTCCATACAGCCATTCCAATGAATATGAGGCAGACTATTCACAAGTAGAGCACGCGAAACAGAAAGTAACATTGCTGAAACTGCAGTGAAAACTGAAAATACATAACTATCCACTAACTATCAAATTTAGATCCACTTCTATCAAATTTAGATCTCAACCATCCATGTACATGCACAAGATCATGAAAACAGGAGTAAAACTACTGCCAAAAAAGCTGAATACTACAACAGCTTTGATGAATTTTAATGTGCTAGAACAAGTAGACATTATGTCAGCGTATTGTAAAATGCTAAAGCACATAGTATTGCAAAGAAAATGTCCAATCATTATCAGGACCAAGATTAATGTAACATGGCCAGCTCTTCCTGCTCACAGTAAGCATGCAGAAGCAGAGTTCTGTCTGTTCAGAAAATGGTAGTGTAGCTGCTTGGTTCAGCTTTTGGTTTCAACAGCCACATCACATATCCCCAGCACAAAATCACGCCAAAGGCAACAACTGTAGCAACGATTTTTGGTGCGCAACACATTTCGATTTCATAATAAGCCAAACAGAACTTTCACAGATTCTTTAAAACCTCAATAGTCACATAAATATCTTTTTCATCTGAACCCTAAGGTTAGGGTGAAAAACTTAAAAGAGTCCGTAAATCCAATAAGCACAAATACACTTCTCAACATGATTCTTCGAGCAGTTGAAATGCAAAACAGGCAATAAACTGATAATACTACTAACAGCAAACCATGCAAATTTGAGACTACTCCAAGACACACAAAGATAAGATTTAGATTTTTCATGACAGAGCAGCATTCACCCAATCAATTCATATTGCCAGCAAGGAGCAATATAGCATTAATAGTTTTATATATAAGCCATTCAGGATTTTACCAAGATTGCAGCATGACCAATGCTAGACAACATCTAGAGCACTTAAATTCAGGTTGTAACATACCAAGAGCACTTAAATTGCAACAAGACGAGTGCTCATATTAGTAAACTACATTTCCATTGCTCTGATACTCCATGGCCTACTCAAACGACAAAGTAGCTTTGTTCAATAACTTGATATAAAAATAGTGCACTAGGCCAGGGGGGCAACAATCAATAATTTAACTTGTTCAAGACATGAACAGCAAACAACAGGCACAACCACCAGCAGCCTCAGCGATGAACCACCAACAGGCATAATTTTACAAAAGTCATGAATCCGGCATAGACTCGTGCAAGAACCAGTTGATCCAAGAACCTCATATCCCATCCAAGAACCCTAGGAAATATGAGATCTAGCACTTGCAGATAGAAGAACCCTAGGCATGGGACAGGTGAGGGGAAGAAGAAGAAGAAGAGAAACATACCGGCGAGAAGGTAGCTACTGGAAGGGATGGCCGCCGCCTCTGGGTTCCGCCGCCGCCGCCGCTAGAACGAGGCCTCTGGGTTCCGCCGCCAGAACCGCCAGAACGAGATTTTGCGGCCGCCGCCGCCGCTGGCTCCAGCTTGCGCGTGGTCGCCGCCGCCGGGCTCGTGACTGCGCCGCTGCCCCTCACCGCCCACCGGCCAGACCCGCCGTCCGCCCCTCGCGTGCAGCGCCCCTTACCACTGTCGTGTCGCCGTCGTCCCTCGAGCAGCCCTCGCGTCGCGAAGACGAGGGTTTGTTCCACGCCCTCGAGACGAGGCTTGCTTCCCAGGCCGGGGTGAGGGGGGTTCGCGGGTATTGGGCTGGGTTTAAAACCTCGAGTGGGCTAACCGAATACATATTTTCCCATGGGCCGGGATCTCTCCCAGGCCGGGGTGACCCACGGGGGTTGGGCCCCGAACCCGGCCGAACCCCCCCGAAACGAACAAGGCCTAAAGAACCCCTCCCTTGCCACCCCATTCTTCCTCCTCGCCTCCGCCGCCGCCCTGCACCTGCTCCCCAATGATGTCCGTCCTCCCGTCCCCGCAACTGCGCGCGCTGCTACTCCGCTACGCCTGCTTGCGGAAGCTTAGCAGCCGGATCTCCTTCGTACTCCTCGTCCCCGACCGCGACGACCGCTCCGCTAGCAGCGACGGCGGCGGCGCCACCACCGCCACCAGCAACTCTGCCTCGCCGTCGTTGTCCCCGCGCAAGGACGACGCCGCCGCCGCGCCCGCCGTGGTCCGGACCACCGCCGCCGAGTTCGCTGGGCAAGGAACTTGGGCCGTGGCGAGTGGTGGCGGAGAGGGAGGGCGAGGCGGGAGGCGGTGGTAGCAGGAGGTTGGGGCTCCGGTGGGGACGTGATGGGAGGAGGGGGTGGCGGCCATCATGGCGGTGATGCGGCGGACTGGGTCTGGAGGAGGAGAGGTGAGGAGCGTGGCTGGCGGAGCGCGTTAGGCGCGGGGCGAGGAGCACGGCGGCTGTGGATGTGGGGGGCGAGATGGGGCGGTGGCGTGGATGCGGGGCGAGATGGGGTCGGCGCGAGGCCTTGGGGAGGCCGGAGGCGAGGCAAGGAGCGGCAAGGAGGAGCAGCCGCCAGCAGCTGCAGGAGCGAGATTTGGAGGACGCCTCCGCCTCCGTGAAATTTGGGGGAGGGGGAGGGGGCGGCGGACTGGCACAGTACAGAATGCTGTACCACCGTTGCAGATGGGATTTGAAGGAAATAAACGCTACTGTAGCGGCCAGGAAGCTTGAGATAGCCACGGTTGCAGATAGCCTTAGCACTCCGTGGGAGAGTATGAATATTACCATTCTCTTTACATTTGGCGCGCATTATCATTTTTCTTGAGAATTTTGAGATTAAGTCAGCAAAACCGTATTAATCCTGTTGCTGAATTTTCAAATAGGCTACATCAAATATTGATTCCCAATGTTTACACGTTTCAGAGATCTACAAAGCATATAGATAATACGAAAATGGAAAATAGCAACCGTTCATGGTAGAAACTAGGAATTTACCTGATAATAACTCTATAAGCTGCACTTAGTTCATTTGTGAACAGATCAATAAAGTACAAATTATAAGCTTGGCCAATAACTCATTTTCCCTTTACTACGGAGTACCTAAATTATCACAATTTGCATAACGAAAATAAAGAAAGTGAGATCAATGGATAAGAAAGGAACAAGCTACAAAATTTCGTAATTTGCTGGAAGGCATTGGTTTGGTACATACCATAGTTGCTGAAACCCAGCAGATAGACATGTTACTAAGTATAGTATATACTAAGACGATGTAGATCTGTATCAGTATCCACATCCCAACATCAAGTGGTACAATTTCGTAGAAAAAAACAAGTGGTACAATTCTGCATGATCAAATCATTCAGATACTAACTTCAGTTAAGATTAAATCTTCCTCGTTTATACTAAATAAAGCATCAAACAGTTTCAGTCATTAGCTACAACGCAACCAGGATGATCATATAGAACATAAACCTTGACTCCTCTGCCTAAGTGGCTAATAGCGTTCCAGGGCTTGCACGGTTGAATTGAATTGAAGGGGTGGTGGAAAGTGCCGCACTGTGTCAATGTCAGGTGGAATAACTATTTGCAACATTCCTAAGCCTTAATGCTCCATGCAAAAGCAATATATATAGGAGTATATCTGAGGTCACTTTGAGAGGTCATGCTGAGCCATGATTCATTGATTCTGATGGAATTGCGTCTTTATTTAACATAGCATTTCCACAAAAGGTTCCAACAGCCATCAAGCCACTGCTGGGGCTGAAGTCACGATTTGAGATCGGTCTCTGGCCATGTCTCTGTAGAGACACTGCAGGATGTAAGGTGCACAAGCTTCAGTGTGCGTGGAGCCCTCGAGATCATTGCCAAGAGCTGAGCATCATGGTTGAACGTCACTTGCTCGACAGAAGTATAACTGGTAAGGCCATCAATCACCTTCACCGGCTCCATGCCACCATTGACAAACTCACTCCGAGCATACATGCTCACAAAGCCAAAGCCGGACGCCACAGCAAACAAGGAACTGTCCAGAAGTGCAGAGCGGTGCGTTATCGAGGCAGGCAATAGTTTTGTTAACACACCTCCTTGTTCGGAGATACCACAGGTAAACATGCCCACTAGCATCAGTCCTCAGTAGCTGGTTCAGTTCCCACCATCCGTGTAAGTTACAGAACGTTCCTGATTGTTGTCATCCATCCTTGGCCATGCTAAATGACTCAATTGTTCTTGGAGAAATAAAGCAAATAAACCCCAGCTTCTGCTTTGAATGGCATTAGCAGTTTAGCACTGACAACTTAAAGGGGTTAGAAGTTTGAACCTCAGACGCTTTGTCTGTGGTTAACACACCTGAGCTGCTGTTGACGGTACAGTTTCTTCAGTAGACAGGGAAGGTGCCGACAGTTGCCCGGGGGCTTGAGGATACAAAAATGCAAGATTCTTAGTATCTACTGATGAAATTCAGAACCAACCCTGAGGAACATGATCTGAACAACTTGCTCATTCCAGCAAGGACTCAGCTACTCAGCTGATCGGTAAACATCATGGTCAGTCAGACCACTGAGCCACCCCTGACCGGGGCAACGCCTGGCAGGAACGATCCTCTACAACCGTCGGATGGCACCAACCGGAGCATCCTAGCCGTTATAATCACGCTAGGGCACAGAGGTCCTGGCTCATCAACCAGAGCCCACTTCTGGGGGAAACCAAAGACTGAAGTGATGACCAAACGAGTGATTAGCACCACCTCGGCCGCTTAGAAGATGATAACGCAGCTTATAAGCCAGGAGCATCTGTTCGAGAACAGATCCTTTCAAGTAAGGTAGTGCCACACCACTCTAGCTCCTGGCTTATAAGCTGCGTTATCATCTTCTAAGCGGCCGAGGTGGTGCTAATCACTCGTTTGGTCATCACTTCAGTCTTTGGTTTCCCCCAGAAGTGGGCCGGCCCATCCAAGCTACTTGATTTGGAAAGAAATGAATGTACCGACGACTTCAAGCCACTCTGGAAGCTAGCCAAAGTTTGTAAGAGGAAATTCTGTGCAAAAGGAAATTTGTAAAAGAACCGGTAGAGGTTTATGTGAGGGAGGAGACAACTAAGAAATGTGATGCTAAACGGTTCCACTGAATGTGTGTACTTCCCCCATAGGACCGTTTCACGCCTTTTTCTGAAACTCCTTTACCACATTCTGCTTTCCAATTCCAACCGTCACCGGTGCAAGTCTCAACAGCCAAGCGTGCTATTGGACTCGAAACTGAAAGCAAACAGGGATTGAGTAAGGTACATTTTACTTAGCTCAAAATGGATGCTTTATACTCGAGATCGTTTTACGATGTGTCAAGAAGTAAACGAAGAACAAACGGATACGATCGACAGACCATATTCTTTGCTGATAAGTGGATCTTGACACGACAGGATCAAGCAAAACTGGCGTCGAGACTCTGTACTGATGAACAAATAAAACCGAACAAGCAGTAACTTCAGAACGCTGCACCACGCATACCGGTTTATTCTCATCGAGTCTAAGCGCAGCTCCAAATCAAATTACAAGTAACCCATTGATATTCAACGATAGAGGCAGAGAGCGACAGGAAGTTGGGTCCTTATCTGAAGCTGTAAATTCGACTGACGATAGGTGCATACGCAAAAGACAAACGGGATAAAAGACTTTTAACCTTTCAAAAAAGAATCACTAATCTAAAGAAAAACAAAAAAGGAATTCCATACCGGCCACCGACTACTACTAGTAGCAACAGAGAAGTTCATCTTCAAAGAGAGATTTAACTGACTAACTGAGCGTCTTCTATCGTGATCCTTTCCTTCATTGATAAAGAACCTTTTGTACGTGGCGCATGTGCAATGCAATCCGATAATCAGATGTCAGGTTTCGACCCTTTTGACCAAAGCTGGTAGGCAATGGAACCACCCAATGCCAATGGTTTTGTCCTGCGACAAGGACGTTTTGGATACAAACGATGTGTCCCATGGAGATCGATGCAAGGACATGATACTTTTCATTATCGATTGATAGATAGGGGCAGCTATCACCACACGGTCAATCTTTTGACGTTGACTGGTGATTGGGAGCCTAAATTTGTACCAGTACCATGGCCTGGTTTTGGGACCGGCAAATGGTCGCCTAGTCAAGACGTGCTAGAGAGCAGAGGGCAGAGCATGTGCAGAGTGCCAAACTACTGGATCCTTTATCTTGTCACGGAAAAGCATATAGCGAGCACTCTGAGTACAAGATTTGTTTTTCTGAAGAAATGCACTAGATGTTCGATTACAAATTATATATGACCACCAAAAGAAAAAAAAAACGAAAGAAAAGAGTAAGACGCTGGAACCGAGACACCCGACTACAAAACCCAAGACCTTCTTCCTCCGATCCCCAATGGTTATTCCCTACTAGATCAAGAAGCCAGCAGCTACCAGCCGTGCACCTGATGATGCCCCCAGCCATCCAACATCCTACGCGGCGTGAACGCTGGCCAGGGACAGGGACAGCCCGCCGACCAGGACGGCAAACAGCCCGAACGCCGTCACGGGGCCGACGGCGCCGGCGGCGAGTGCAGTGGCGGCAGAGGAGGCCGCGACGATGCCGACCACGGCTGAGAGTGTGGCGAGCCTAGGGTAATTGGAGGGGTTGCCGGCGGAACGCACGGCTGGGAGCACGGCGGCGCCGCCTCAAGCAAGGGTATCGCGAGGAAGAAGAAGGTTGTTAGGGTTCATAATAGTTGATTACCCCATCTGTTCACTGATTCCCGAATACATAGCTGCCTCTTGGGCTAAAGAGATACATGGGCTTCTAGCCCGTTGCGGCACGCAGGCCCAGTTGTTCTATTAGACGGCCTTGGGCCCAATGATGGTTGTGACATCCCCCTCTCCTTAGAATGCTGCTTGTCCTCAAGCTGCAGATGTAGATGGCTTGTTCCATTGCTTCAAAGTCTCAGAATTCTCCCAACGATGCCAAGAAGACGGCCAGGCATCCCAATGTACCAATGCATGAGGTATAACAGAATTACCAATTTTGCAAAGGCATGTAGCGAGTACCTGCGGTGTCGCTGAAGCAAAGTCTGAGGACAAACTGTTCACCTGCTCATCAGAGGAGACTTGCACCGCTGGTGGTAGTGCTTTCTTCAGCTGAGAGACGTGTATTACTGTATGGATGTGAGAGGAGGAAGGTAGCTGCAGCCTGTAAGCCACCTTGCCAATGCGCTGAAGAACCAGGTAAGGCCCAAAATATCTGAAACTTAGCTTGTGATTTGCACGTCGGTGGACAGACTGCTGAATGTATGGTTGAAGCTTGAGGTACACCCAATCTCCTATTTGAAACTCCCTTTCATGCCTATGCTTGTCGGCTTGATGCTTCATCCGCTGCTGGGCTCGTAGCAGACTCTGCTGAATAGCTTGTGTCATTGTAGCACGTTCAGTCAGCCACTCCTGCAGATCAGGCACTGAAACAACATCGGCAGATACTATGCCAAAGTGGCGAGGGGGGTGACCATAGAGAACTTCAAAAGGTGTCTTGCCTAAAGCTGAATGGTAAGTTGTGTTGTACCAATACTCGGCTAGAGAAATCCATTGAGACCATTTGGAGGGACAGGCTTGCACTAGACACCTCAGATATGTTTCTAGGCACTGGTTTAATCTCTCTGTTTGGCCATCGGTTCGTGGATGATAGGAGGAACTCATGTTTATTGTGGTGTCAGACAGCTTAAAGAGCTCCTGCCATAAAGAGCTAGTGAAGACCCTGTCTCTATCTGAGATGATCATTTTTGGGAGGCCATGTAATTTGTATATGTGGTTTAAGTAGAGCTGGGCCACAGACAGGGTTGTATATGGGTGAGAGAGTGGTAGAAAATGGGCATATTTGGAGAATTTGTCAATGACCACAAGAATGGTGTCATAGGATTTAGATTTTGGTAACCCTTCAATGAAATCAAGACCTACTGTGTGCCAAGATTCAGGAGGGATAGGGAGGGGTTGGAGAAGACCTGGTAATCTACAATGTTCAGGTTTGGCTTTGCTACAGATATCACAAGACTCAACATAACTTTTGACATCCTCTTTCATGTGAGGCCAAGAGAACAAGGCTTTAATGCGCTGATAGGTGGCTGTGATGCCACTGTGTCCCCCCAATCCACTTGCATGGAGTGCCAGCAAAACAGCTTTATGTGCTTCCACATGATTGCCCAACCATATGCGTCCTTTATGTTTGATAATGCCATCCACCAGAGTAAACCCTTTGCCATTGTCTCCAGTTAAACTCAGCTCAACCAAAAGTTGCTTGGCTTGATCATCTTGTTGATAGCCCTCTACAATGATCTCCAACCACTTTGGCGTACTGACCGAGATGGCCTGTACCTGGTTGTCAGTGGTCTGTCTTGATAATGCGTCGGCCGCTTTGTTGTCAGGTCCTCTTTTATAGACCAATTTGTATTGAAGCCCCAATAACTTGAGAAATGCTTTCTGTTGCATGGGTTGGTGAATCTGCTGCTCATCCAGGTGCAGCAAGCTTCTGTGATCAGTGACAATGGCAAATTCTTTGTGCTGAAGATATGATTTCCACTTGTTGACTGCCATTATGAGAGCCAGACATTCCTTCTCATAGGTGGAGGGGGCCTGTGCTTTGATTCCCAAGGCTTTGCTCAAATATGCTATGGGATGGTGATCTTGCATCAAGACTGCTCCAATACCCTTTGCTGAAGCATCTGTTTCGATGGTGAACCCTTTGGAGAAGTCTGGTAAGGCCAAAACCGGTGCTGACATGAGGGCCTCTTTCAAAGTGTCAAAGCAATTCTGGTGTTGAGGAGTCCAAAGAAATGTGACATTCTTTTTGAGGAGATCTGTTAGGGGTCGGCTGAGGACGCCATAGTGCCGGATAAACTTCTGATAATAACCCGAAAGGCCAAGAAATCCCCTCAACTGTTTAATGTCAGTGGGTACTGGCCAGTTTGCTACAGCTTGCACTTTTGTGGGATCTGTTGCCACTCCATCTTTGCTGATAATGTGCCCCAGATATTCGAGAGACTGCTGGGCAAATGAGCACTTGGAGGCCTTGAGAAGGAATTTGTTTTGCTGGAGGATGGAGAAAACTTCTTGCAAGTGGTGCAGGTGTTGCTCTAAGGTGGGGCTGTAGATGAGGATATCATCGACAAACACCAAGACATATTTCCTCAGAATGGGAGCAAAGACTGTGTTCGTAATTTCTTGGAAAGTAGCAGGAGCGCTGGTTAAGCCGAATGGCATGACTTTGAATTCCCAGTGGCCGTGATGGGTTTTGAATGCTGTTTTGGGGATGTCGGCAGTGGCAACACGGATTTGGTGGTAGCCCGATCTCATGTCCAATTTGGTGAACCAGCAAGCACCTTTCAATTCATCCAACAATTCATCAACTATGGGCAGGGGGTACTTGTTCTTCACAGTGATGGCGTTGAGGTGACGGTAATCGATGCAAAACCGCCAAGATCCATCTTTTTTCTTGACAGGAAGAACTGGAGAAGAATAGGGGCTACTGCTTGGTTGAATGACACCATTGATCAGCATTTCTTTGACTTGACGCTCAATCTCGTCCTTTTGGGTGGGGTTGTAGCGATAGGGTTTAACATTCACCGGCTGTACCCCCGGGAGCAGTGCAATCTGATGGTCTTGATTTCTGGTTGGAGGCAATCCTTTTGGTACCTGAAATAGGTCCTGGTATTGATGCACCAGCGGCTGGACTTGACCAGGCACTGCAGACAGTGTCTTGGGTTCAGATATGGCATGCAATTGCACCATCTGGGCAACACCCCCTCTTCTCAGCAGACCTTGCAGCTTCTTGGGTTTGATTTTGGTGCATCTTGCTGTGCAGTCTTTGATACCTGAGAGTTGAATTTTGTGCCCATTATGATTGAATCTCATTGTTTTCTTCTTCCAATCCACCCACATTGGACTGAATTTCTCTAGCCAGTCCATGCCCAGCACCAGGTGATAGCATTTGATGTCAAGAACTCTAGCAGAGGTAGAAAAGATACTGCCCTGGGACCACCATGTGATGTTGGGCACCATTGTTGAACTAGACAACTTCATGCCATTGGCCACAGTCACCTGAACTTCCTGCACTGCCTCCTGTTTCAGCTGTAACTGTGCAATAGTGGTTGGGGAGATGAATGTTGCTGAGCTGCCTGAATCAACCAGTATGAGAATGTCCTGTTTGCCAATTTTCCCTTGCAGCCTTAGTGTTCCGCGGCCCTGGACACCCTCTCTTGCTGCCAAGGACAATGTTAAAATTTCCTCATCACTGGATTCTGCATCTTGCTCTATATCTTGTGCTGAATCATCCTCCAGATTGACAACCTCCATAAATTCCTCAAGAATGTGCAGAGGTATGTTTTTGGGGCACCTGTGATTCCTTGCCCATTTCTCCCCACACTTCATGCAGAGGCCTTGGGCCCTGCGTTGTGCTCTGAGTGCAGCCAATTTATCTTCCCATGGAGGCTTTGCATCCGCTGCTCTTGGTGTCTTGGCTCTGATGGTGTAGTACCCAACACACTGCCAAAACCATTGGATGTAGAGGGCCTGGAGCTTGGTCGGCTGCTGGTCTTGAATGAACTTGTGAAATACCGCTTGCTTGAGACCTCCAACATCTCTTCCTGCATGAGGGCCAGAGATAAAGCGCCATCAACTGTTCTCGGCTTATGGAGAGTAATGGCATTGCGAATATTATGTTTTAATCCCGAGAGGAAGGTTTGCACCAGGAAAACTTCATCAAGGTGATTGTTGTGGACAAGGACGCGGTGTTTGGCTTGGTCAAAACGATTTGCATATTCAAGGACATCAGCTGTTTGTTTGATGGAGAGCAAATCCCTCATGTAATTCTGGTAGAGATCCCTACCGAATTTCTGTTCAACAGCTACACAGAGTTTAGGCCAACTATCGAGTGGGTGTTGGGCTTCATAGGATAGGTGCCAAAGGGAAGCATTGCCAGTGAAGTTAATGGTTGCAAAGGGTACCCAGAGATGAGGTGGTAGGTTATACATGGTGAAATACTTCTCACAGCGCTCTTTCCAAACTCTAGGGTGCTCACCATCAAATGGGAAAATCAAGTTTGGGTACTTTGAAATAGGTATGATCAGTGCTGTGGGGATGACGATTATTGGTCTCAGGATTATCAGCAACAATGGAATCGGTGTGGGTGTGATGCTGCTTACCCTTGACTAGGGTGGATGATGGGAGTGGAGCCCCAACAATCACACCCTGGAGACTTGTCTCGACGCCGTGGACCTTGGCCCACCCCACTTCCTCGCGCGACGGGGCTTGTGGCGGATCGGCCGTTGTGGTGATCTCCAACGCCTGGATGCGCGACTTCAGATCTTGCAACTCAGTCTTCATCTCCACGGAGAATTTGTCGGCTTCCTTGGTCCAGTTGCTGAGGGCGTCGACTGCAGTGACAATTTTGACCTGCCCTTGTTGCAGAGACTTGACTTCCTTGACGAGCAGCTCCAATTTCTCCTCCGCGAATGCCATGCGAGTGGTTAGAGTGATAGCTGGTGGTTTGCGACCGCGTGGGCGTGGTGGTAGGGGCAGTGGTGGCGGTGGCGGTGGTGGACCTTTGGGGGAGTGATGCGCTAGCGAAGTGGATGGGGAAGCCAGGATTTCGCTGGGCTAGGATAACTCGGCTCTGATACCAGATGTGGCGAGCCTAGGGTAATTGGAGGGGTTGCCGGCGGAACGCACGGCTGGGAGCACGGCGGCGCCGCCTCAAGCAAGGTTATCGCGAAGAAGAAGGTTGTTAGGGTTCATAATAGTTGATTACCCCATCTGTTCACTGGTTCCCGAATACATAGCTGCCTCTTGGGCTAAAGAGATACATGGGCTTCTAGCCCGTTGCGGCACGCAGGCCCAGTTGTTCTATTACACGGCCTTGGGCCCAATGATGGTTGTGACAGAGAGCGAGCCACGCTCGTTCCCAGCTGCTTCTTCTTCTTCTCCAGCGTCTGCCTTGACGTCCACAGCAATGGGATCCCGGCCTTGGCGCCCCCGGCCGCGTCGACAGAAACCTGCACATTCCGTGAGTGAGCGAACACCGAGCTCTGGTCGGGTCAAAGCAGAGACAGCAGCAACTGAGCTCACCTGAACGGCGTAGGTAGGGGAGCGCGTGGCCTCCCAGGCGGGCATGCTATTGCTAGCCTCTCTGCATGTATCGTCTCCGTCCGAATAGCGTTTTTATAGGAGTATAAGACTAGAATCTTATACGGTTTCGTAGCAATTCAATCGACCTCCATCATGCCCATATGGATATAAGGCCAGTCCCAACCCATAATCATGTCCATGCCGCCGCATTATCTGGACACTTTGACGGACATTGCACCTCCCAACCCACGGTTTCTTTCGGTGGGCCCGTAATAAATTCTATCCCCATCATCGTCTTCCTCTCTCTTCCCCTCCGTGACTCCTTTCATTTTCCTTCTCTCTGGCATGGGCAAGACGAGGGCGCGGCCGAGCTTGTGCAGGGGATACTCCGGCGCGATGGGGCCAGGAGCTGCCCACGGCCGCGACGAGCGGGCATCAGACGAGGGGCACCACGCAGGCGGGCCACTGCGGCGAGTCGCCGGGCCGGTGGGCGAGGGTCTCCGTGCAGGCATCTCGAATCGATTGGCATCATGGTGTTGAGTACTACTTGAGATAGGCTAGCTAGCTTGTTGCATGTTGCTATTCATTCAAAATCCGAACAGTATGTGACATGAAATTCTTTTGATTTGTTCTTTGTCTGCTAATGTCTGCTAATAGAGCATGCTTGCTTCATCACGCGCAAGCAGGGGAGTATGCGGGGATCTGGGCTGTGCAGAGCGGGCGACGAGCTACGGTGGGTGGGCAGATCGACGCGCGGCCGAAGCTCGAGCCACGGCGAGGTTGAGGCCTGAGGGACGGCGTCCCCTTTTCCCCCGAGACGGCCATGCGAAGCCAAGACCATGGCGGCAGGGGCAGCTTGCCGGTGAGGAACGTCTTGGCCGCCATGGCTTCGGCCGGACCGATGGTGGGTCCCAGAAAAAGCACGGGGAACGAAGAACAGAGCCTTGGATGTCGTGTCGACCCGGTTTCTCGGTTGAGAAACGCTCGCCACCTCAGATTTTTATCACTATAATAAATACCATGGACATCAGCTGAGTTGGAGGGCTGAGACTGCCCGTACAAAGCAAGGGTCAGTCGGTCAACACCTGTTGTGCCTCGGCGGCATGCAGCGCACGGACCCTATCGACTACTATCCACCAGCATTCACACTTCACAGGATGTTATGAACGGCACTCGATCCCGTCTGGTCTGGAGAACCGTTGGATTACAACCCGACAATATACAAGAGAAAGGATGACTGCTGGCTAGAAGAGTTTCGTCGGACTCGCCAAAGGTGCCCGCACGTTTGACGGACCAAATACAGAATGTTTGTTGTCCTATATATCTTCGAGGTAGTTTTAATATATTTCCTCTTCTAAAAGAAAGTAGTTTCAAGCCCCAAATTGTCCGATCCAAACCCTCACTAATTGCAATAGTACTGTGGATTTGGGGAAGAGAGTGCGTGTGTGCTTTTTGCATCACAAAGGCACACTTTAGAGAGCAGGTAATTAAGGGTAGGATGATTATTTCGTTTACCTTTCTTAGTTCTTGTGCCCAAAGCTAATACACAAATATCGTGAATAAGAGTGAAGTAATAAGGTCTATTTCTCTATTTCTTTTTATAAGGTCTAGTAGGATTTTAAAAAATGTCTACAAGTATACTTTGGCCACTGATATATGTATTACAGACCTATTATCAATTAGACTTTTAAAATCCTCTATGCTAACTCTCACGACCTAGAGAAAAGGAATAAATTCTAGAAATTATCACAAAAGTTAGAAACATTCGACCAACAAAAGTGGTACACTTTAATCATGAGTAACAATAATATTCATTGGATCTATTTTATTTAAAAATATCCATATTGCCATTTTAAAATTGTATAAAATAACCTCTGAATTAATATAAAATTGCACATCACTGTCATCATCAGAATAATTACATCTAAATTGCATACATCTATCACTAAGAAAATATAAATTACTGATATATATACATTTCTAAATTACCCAGTTCTGTCTTTTTCAAACATAAATTAAAAAAATAACTTAGGGTATATATGCATGCATCACCATGCAGGTGTACATAATACATGTATGCACGAAACAGTTACAAGAAAAAATAACTTAGGGCATATATATCATTGTTCATGTCAAACATGGCTCAAATTAAAGTTCCGGTCATCATCAATGATCCATGGGGAACGCACAGATCACTTCATCATCATATCGACAGTACGTACATACACGGCACAACGTGACAAGATGGAGATCATCGCGCGCATCATGTCACTAATTAATAATCCTTGACGTTACTTCCCGCTCGATCCGGCCGTTCTTCCGGTGTGGCGCTGGTGCAGGAGGCGGCGCAGGGCTTGGCGGGCGTATGCAGTGGTGATTGGGGCAAGGCGTTGGACGCATCGGCGTCGGCATCGTCGTATGTTTCGGTGGCCCTCCATGCGGCGCCGGTGGCCCCGAGGTCAGACGGCTTCCGTCCGGATGAACCACGGCTGCACCTGCACGAATAATAATAATATAATAATCCATCGTCATCATCAACAACTTATTAATTAGTTCACAGATCAAAGCCTATGGTGATCATAAGTACTAAAAGAACATCAGGGTTTGTGTTGACACCCAAAAGTGGCACAGCAGTGCAAACCGGTCTGACCGGTGTGCACAAACCGGTCAGACCGGTTTTGGTAAAAGTGTCAAAATGCCAATTGGACTTCACCATTGCGTAGTTATCGTCGAGGCGATCAAGATGAGATTACTATACAAGACCACGAAAAGAAAAACGAAACGAAAAGAAAAGAGTAAGACGCTGGAACCGAGACACTACAGCCTACACCCGACTACAAAACCCAACACCTTCTTCCTCCGATCCCCAATGGTTATTCCGTACTAGTAGATCCACGGGCACAGAGCAAGAAGCAAACAGAGAGCAGCCATGCATATCTGACGCCCCCAGCCATCCAACATCCCGGTCGGTGCGGTGCATGTGCCATCCTACGCGGCGCGAACGCTGGCCATGGCCAGGGACAGGCCGCCGACCAGGACGGCGAACAGCCCAAACGCCATCACCGGGCCGACGGCGCCGGCGGAGAGTGCAGTGGCCGCGGTGGAGGCCGCGACGATGCCGACCACGGCTGAGAGATTGTCGTGGTCGTGTCCAGCGTCATCTTCTCCGGCGTCTGCCTTGACGTCCACAGCAATCGGATCCCCTGCCTTGGCGCCCGCGACGGCGTCGACCGAAACCTGCACGTTTCCGTTCGTTCGTTCAGGGCCACATGTCGATGTCAGTGTGTGAGAGAACACCGAGCTCTGTTCGGGTCAAAGCAGAGACAGCAGCAACTGAGCTCACCTGAACGGCGTAGGTAGGGGAGCGCGTGGCCTCCCAGGCGGGCATGAGGTTCTCGGGCGACGGCACGATCACGCCGGAGTCGTAGCGGTAGAAGGAGCCCTGCTCGGCGGCGCGGTTGACGCCGAGGAGCAAGGGCGCCGCGTCGTCCTTGCCCGGGAACACGACGAGGCCGTCGGGGTACTCCGGCGCGGGTAGGCCGGTTATGTCGCCATCAGCGGCCTTGTTCTTGTGGAGCAGCAGAGCGGCGTTCTCGTGCGTACTGTCTCTTATACACATCTGCGGTGCCCTCCTGGCCGCCCCCGCCGGTGATCTGGCGGCGCAGTTGTTCCGGCAGGTCCTGGAGCTGGACGACGGCGAAGGGCGCGCAGCAGTAGCCCGGTCGAGACGGGAACGGGAGCGGCTTGTACAGCAGCACCATGTTGGGCGCTCCGGTGACCCCGCCGTGCGCGGTCGCCGCCGCCGCCTCTGGAACCGCGCGGCCTTGGAGGAGGTGGAGGTCGAGGCGCGCGTCGGCCTTCCCCTTTCCCTGCGCCATCTATCTCGCTGGTGCCAGCTTGCTTGGGTGAGATGGCCTGGCCGGAGACCGGGGAGCAGTGGCAGACTACTGGCGGTGAAGAGCGAGAGGCCGCCGTCACGCGCTTAAATAGAGCCAAACAAGTAGGCAACCACTCCACGGCAGCCAGGCCGTGCGCGGCGGGGCGGAGCACATGGCAGGGCGAGTACTGGTGGTGGCGATGCTGTCAAGTTGGTTGCGTACAAAGAATTGGCCGTGTGGACTCGGGGACGCTTTTGTCTGAGGTGCGAGCAGGCGAGTGAGAATTAGGGCCCGCTTGAGTTTGAAGAACCTTCGGATCGATATTACCTAAAAACGATCCAACACACACAACGGATCCGATGAGACGAAGAACTCCGCGGAATTATCTTCTGTTTTTTTAAAAAAAATACAAAAAAGGGCGAGGAATTTTGTTATAAACTCTTAATTCGGCTCGTCGGTGCTGCCTGTACACCACCGTGCTCGATCTTAGCTTGGTTCAAAACGTTCAGGTCCATAATTCATTCTTGAGGAGATAATCAATGGAATGGAAGTATATATATATATAGTTGTCATCTCCTCCATATTTCTCGAAATAGCTACCATGGACATCTCCAACCATCTCTCGCTTCCAGCGCCCCCGGCCGCTGGTTTGGTTTGTTGGACAACGGGTAAAGCCGAATAAAATTCGGTAACGCTGGAAGGAGGACGTCCGACGCGGACGTTCCCATCGGACGCGTGCCTCTCTCCCTCCATTTTTTTTACTCACGCCATCTGTTCCTTCGGTATTATCCATTCCCGTCGCATTTTCCCACGACGCCTACTCCTCCCCTCGCATGGCGCGATGCGGCTCTTCTCCCAACAGCTCCGCGGCGCCGCTGGCCCCTGTCCCCGCTCTGCTGACGCTGCCCCGTCACCCCACGCACCTCCTGCAGTCCCTGCCTTGCTCCTGCTGTTGGCTCACGCCGCCGCTGCCAACCATGTACGCCGCGCGGCCCGGGGTCTCGCGTCGCCGCCGCCGCCTCGTGGGGCTCGTATGTTGTCGGAGCTTTTTGACAAGACGCATGCTATGGTTGCACCAGGAGCGGACGGCGGAGGTGGAGAAGCGGCGTCGCCATACCCGCCGGAGGAAAGAGGAGGGTCGTGGACCGTTATGGTCACCGCATCAGCTTCTCCTGCTGCCGTCGGCCCGAGCCGACCATGGACGCCGCATCGTGGATGACACGTGCGCGAGGTAGGGGAGACGGTGGTGCAGCGGCCATCGTCCGCGGGCACCGCCACCGCCGGCGCCACCTACTCGCCATCCTCCTCCTTCTCCAGTTGTTATTTTTTGGCTAGGGTTTTTCTTCACGTTGCACGAGTATATTTTGTGTGTTTCGGATGTTTCAGATAAATGTGGCAACTGTTTAATGAGAATGTTGCAAAACTAGATCTGGAATGTTCTAGGGTTTCGCTCCTCCATGTTGCAACGACATGTTTCATTTGTTTCAGATGTTTCAGAAGAATGTTGTAATTGTTTGATGTGAATGTTGCAAAAATAGATCTGGTATGTTGCGATGTTGCATATTTTTGCATGCATGTTGCAAGTGTTTCATTTGGATGTTGCATTTTCATTGAAAGTTTTTCGTCTGCTACCGTGCGTGGCTGTGTTGTGACACCCCGTTTTAATGTTGCAAACGTTGACTGTTGATGTAGAAGCCACCACGTGCGGCCGCCCACAGCAGTCCTACCTCCTTCCCCTCCGATTCGACTTTCGTGCCCATCAATTCGGCCTCCGCGCACACCCGGCTTGGTACGGCCACCGTCGCCGCCCACCTCCCCAACTCCACTTCCGCCTCTTAGCTCCTTGCGTCCAGAGATCCTGTCGTGGACACACGCAGCCATACGGGGCAGCACTGGATCGGATGGGAAGCTGAGCTCCGACGGGAAAAAGTGAAGATTAGATTGGGATAGGGAAAACTGGATGCCCGATGGTGCTCCTCTGGAACCTTCGTGCGATCCGAGACTTGCGGGAAGCACTAATAGAGGCAGTATAGGGCCACACTATAGCCGTGCAAAGTGTACTACACTAGCGGAATCACATAAACCGCACCATGACGGCATGATCGTCGATGAGGTAGAAGGAAGCAAAGGACGACACACATGGTTTGTAGCTAGAAGCCATCCATGGGTGACAATAGCGGTTTATCTATAACAACTATATAATTGGTACCCACTAAAAGTCCCACCCCTATTTCTCTCCACATGCAAGATGTCCACGCGTCACCATCCACTAGATCTTCTCTCAACGTACAAGCTATCCACATCACTATTCAGTAGAATTATGAATTTATATCTTCTACTGATTTTCTGCGGCTATGCATTGTGTTAGTCTTTGCGAGTACCATGCTACAAATTTCTAAGCAGTTCTCTCTCAATAAAATGAATGTGTTTTCCTATACATTGTTGTTTACAAAAAATATTGCAATGCAATCATTTTAGTGTTTTTATTTTCAAATTATTGCATCTTCAAATTTTGTATAAATTTCCACAGCAACACGCGGGATACCACCTAGTTGCTCCATATGTCTAATCTCGGTTTCTTTTGGGAAACTTTTCGAACGGGTGACCTTCATGAGCCAACCAACTAGATCCCAGTGCTTGAATGGCTCCGCTACACCCAAAATCAATACCTAAACGCCTAACCAGAGTACCAGACAATTGGCAAGACGAATCTAATGAGACTAATTATGTTATGATTAGACAACGTCATGCTACACTAAACAATCTCCAATGACGAATTAATTAGGCTTAATGGATTCGTCTTGTAAATTTCCGTTCATTCATGTAATTAGTTTTATAATTAATTTATGTTTACTCCTCCAAATAGACCTTGTTTTAGTTTCCATAAAATTCTCCGAACTAAACATGCCCTTAAACTAAAAAATAGTCATCCTGCTCCGCTTCTCCGCCCTCTAGACCTCTACCCACTCACTCCTGACGCATTGACCGTTCCATGCCTGCTCACAGTCTTGAGTGACATGGTTTGTTCCCCTGTCTTTAATTTTTTTTTCTCTCATTCAGCCAATTGACACTTGAATTAGAAACCTTAAGTCCGGTGTAGAGGCATGTCAAAAGGGCGGTGAGGGGATTCCGGCTTGAACATGCGCCGCAGCAAAATGCGTTGGTAGTGAATATCACGCGTCGTGGCACTGAGTGACGAGCCCCTCTGAACGACGATCGGAGCACTCAATAGCTCTCCAGTTCTATTTTTTCACCATTTAAAATTTTGAATACCCATATCTCAAATCCTGGGCCCGCCCCTGAACCAGACACATCCAAGATTACTCTGTCACAGTTTTCAACTTTCTTGACCATGTAAACGGTTTGGCAATTTAACAACAACAGCAGCACACAACAGGAATGACAAGGTAGAGCGTGGATCTAAGGGGAAAACAATGGGTGGACCTGAGGAGGAAAGGGAGTGAGGTGAAGGAGAAGAGTGCGGGATAGCAGGGAAAATGTGAGGCTAGGGTTCCTCTACTAGGCACCACTTTTGCATGCGCAAGAAGATAGAGGAGCCATCCATTTCAATCCGATGGTTATCAGAGAGCACAATGAGATAATAATGCGTTGTAGTGTAATTGGCCCCTAGATTATGAGAATGGCCTGTTAGTGGGCTAGACTGATACAAGGAACTTTGGGTGATCTTGTAGGCCCAAGATGCTTCGATGCTGGATTTAAATTCCAACATAAATTCTAAAGTTCATTTAAATTCTAAAAGAAGTATAGTATTGCGTAAAAGTTTTAATTAAACCTTTATATAAATTAATATATGAAATCCAAGTTACTAAAAATTTCAAGTAAACAATAAAAAGTTAACTATTTATCACCTTAAAAGTTAACTATGAATATGTACTTCTAAATGAACACCGAATGGGGAATATGGTTGTCTCATTTTCATTTTCTCATTGGAACTTTTAATGGACCTCATCGAAATGTAGTTCGGTCCCCTACCATATAGAATTTCTAAGAAAAGTTAGGTAATAATAATAAAAAAATTATTAAGTAGGAAAACTAGATTGCAATAAAGTATACAAACATAAAAAAAATAATTTCTCCTTCCAAAATTGCATATTGAAATGTACACATGTACTCATATATATTTTTCTTTTAATTTGAAGAAACTATGTATGCGAATGTTGTTAAAGTTGACGTAGTTCCAATAAAAGACTGGAAATATATTTAAATTCTATAAAGGTGTATAACTGCAAAGGATGATATTAAGTTTACTACATAAAGGAACGTGTGAAATCAAGGGTTTTTTTTGACGTGTGAAATCAAGTTTATCAAATGGACATGTGAAAAAGGTAAAATTAGTTACTAATGACCTTGAATCATGCTAGTGAGAAGAGTGTGGCTTTGGATATGTGCGTAAATTCTATGTTTGAATATCTTGTGGATCTCAGCTCCTCTGTCCCTGGCGGAGCCTCCTTATGCTGCGTCGTCAAAGGTACTTAAGGCACTAAAATTATGACTTGGATTTCAGTATACGCCATGTATTGTGTTTAAAAAACGATGGTATGTCTTGATAAACAGTGAAGACACACAAAGGCAGTTACAGGCGGTAGTCTTGAATCTGATTACCTGAAAAGTGAAAATCAACACAATTGTGCTCCCTTCGTGACCACAAGCACTTATATTTAAGTGCACAACTGCTGTGACCGTGAATACCAGAGGACCATAATAGTAAGAAAGTGTAGAAAGGTACTGAACCATGGAATTGAAACCGAACGAGCACGATCTTGGTTTTCTTCACTATTGCGATGGCAGGGAGAGAAGCTCTTAATTGGTTGCTTGTGTTACTGACTCTGAAGAACGGTCAGGGCTGCCTAAAAAACCAAACTAAATCCCCCTTTACCATCTTCACGTGCTTGCAACATTCATAGCAAACTTGTCAGAGATTGTCAGTAACAAACTTGGCAATCCAAGTTATCTGGTGATCAAGAGGCAGTGAGCTAAAAGCTCTAGCAATATGAGCATTGTTCACCAAGTAAAGAAAGTAGAAGGACTTGTGGTTGTGTTCAAAACCTGGAAGATTGTTCACAGTTTCAAACAACCCTTCTGGCAGTGCATTATCTGCTTTAGCCGCCTCCTTGATAGCATCAGATATCTTATCAGAACTTTCTTTAAGTGCTGCAACCAAGCCATCACCATCACTCTCAACAATCTTGGCTCTTTTGCTTGGTCTGCTGCCTGGAGGTGTTGCTCCATTATCACCAGCAGTGGCTGTGTAGCACCATTTTCTTCTCCTTCATTTTCTCCATCCTCTCCTGCAGTACCTAAAGGGTCATTTGAACCCTTTGCATATTGACCAGTGGCCACACTATTACCAAAGATAGTAGCCAAATCACCATAGTATTGCAGTGGCTTGTTTAGATATTCATCATCAGCTTTATGAGTCTGTGAAAGAGTGAAATAATTATTAGTGATAGTATAAACAACATCGAAGTTTGAGGCAACATTTAAACAAGAATAGCTGCTGCTTGCTTACCGCCACATGGCCTGTATAGTGCTCATGGTTAAGAGTAATGGTGAAAGTGTCCTCCCAGATGGCAGCACTCAACTTCCTAAGTTGGTTGATTTTAACATATTTCCTTTTCCATGTCTTCAAATGGTTACCAATCTGATCACCAGTCCTATTTAGCTTAAAATGATCATTCAAAGCCTTAGCACAGGAGTTGAGATGAACTTTCTTGAAACAAGATGAAGTTCTAGTGCCACTTGCTACAATGCTAGAAAGGAAAGTGAGCATAAAAGAGGACTGAGTTGGTGTCCATTGACACACACCAGCCACAGCCTTTGATCCACTTCCCTCAGCTTCCATTGCCTATAATATTATGACACAGGTCCATTCCAAAATTAAAAAACAGCCGCACAATATTACAAAGTAAAAACAGCAAGAATATATACATTCATACATGAAAATTCAGCAATACTGAGGCCCATACCAAATGAAGTTACAACAAGTAATACATAGGTCCATTTCAAGAAAAAAGCATCAGCACATAGGGATTGTTCAAGGTTAAAAATAGCAAATGATACATGAATCCATACAAAAGCAAAATAAGCATAATTCACTAGTTGTTGGCATAGTGGTTTTGACGGTCCTCCCACATATCATTGGCAATTTGCTGCCTAAAGTTAACCATAAATTCATGTTCTCTTGCTTGCCCACTTGATGTTGAAGCATGGGTAATAGTAGGCTGCCAATTGTTCTCCTCTATGATCAATTCATCACCCCCATCTTATATATTCAATTGTGAATAATGCAACAAGCAACCACAATATCTACTTGAGTTGGAAAGGGAAAGTAGGGAGTGGCATCATCAAGAATTTTGAACCTCCTCTTGAGTGATCCAAATGCACGCTCTACTGTTACACGGAGAGATGAGTGCCTAAGGTTGAACAACTCCTTTTCATTTTGTACGGGATTGTTCCCCCACTTGTTCAAGTGGTACCTCACACCACGAAAAGGAGGCAAGAATCCTGGTTTGGCTCTATATCCAGCATCAACTAGATAGAATTTCCCTAGCATATGAGGGACATTTTTGTGATATTTCTAATAACAATATGTGGCATGTTGAAAAAAATTAAGCTACATGAGTTATCTTTTTACCTTGTGGAACCCGAAGCCCATTTTCACGCTCTAAAGCATCTCTTAAAACTAATGCATCATGGGCTGTCCCCTCCCAACCAGCCAAGACATATGTAAACCGAAGATCAAAATCAACGGCAGCCATAACATTTTGTGTAGCATGAGTCTTCCTACCACGAAAGGAAGCCTCCATGTCCTTGGAAACCGAGGCTCGTACATGTGTGCCATCAATGGCCCCAATGCAATCCTATTTTATTATGAATACAAGGTAGCAAGATAAGTTACATGTTATTTTTAAGTCTATATGAAAGAGAAATCGGGATAAGGTTGAACCTCACACCTTAAAGTAAGGATCCCACCTCGGGTTCCCTAAGATTTTACTTGGTGTTGATGAAGATGGTGGCCTAATAAACTCATTTCGTAGCTCTCCAACAGCATGAAGCACTTTGTTGAAATAGCGGCTAACTGTTTCACCAGATCTATCGTAATTTGTGGCAACTAACCTATTTTTAAGGTTATGCCCCACTGTGTTCAAAAACATGGCGACCTGCTGCTCAACACACATATGTATAGTGTCTTGCAACAGGCCACGGTCCCTAAAGAGCTTACAAAAACGGAAAAAATGATGCTTTACTTAGTCTGAGCATGTCCACACAAGTTACATCATTTTTCCATATTTTATTTTCTAGATACTCAATTCTCATCCTATCCCTCTCATCTATGTGCCCATAGGTAATTCTTTCTTGAGGTGCCTCTGTTTTTCTTTTTCTGGAATGATTTATAATCATAGCCATCACTGAAAGTAACATATGTGCTGCAGCCATATAAATGAAAAGCCTGTCCTTTTTGTCCATCTAAATAACAAAATAAAACAAATTTCATAATCAATTTGTAAGCAACCAACACAACTGTAACACTGAATTTTGCATCAATAACACTGAATCTATCAGGTAACACTGAATTTTGCAACCAACACATTTATGAGGTAACACTGAATTTTGCATCTGTAGTATATCAACAATGTCCATCTAAATTACAAACAAAAATATTCATAATTATTTACCTCTGTAAATATGTAATAAGCATAGTAGACAATACTTGCAATGCACATATCAATCATGCATGGCTCAATAATTTTGCATAATCAATTTTTCAGAAAGCAACAGAGCAGCAAAACCAACATTGCATTAACCATGTCGATGGTACCCAATCTACACAAAAAAACATGTCCAATCTATTCACCAATCAACTTTACCCTAACCCTAGATGCATACTTGTATTGAAATCAGATTACCTCCAGTGCTGCAGTTGCTTTTCATGAACGAGGTGCGCTGCTCCTGTGCTTCTTCTTGGCCGAGAGAGAATCGAGGAAGGGAGAGGGCGCCGTTCTGCTACAGAAGTGGAGGCCGCATCAGCTGCAACCGGAGGAGGAGGAACGAGGGAGAATGAGGAAAGGAGGGCGTCATTCTGCTTACCTGGAGGAGGAGGGAGGAGGAGGACGGCAGGGCACCAAGCGGCGGCGGCGCCGCCTGCTTCACGCGGGAACCAGCCGCTTCGCGCGGGAGAGGAAAAAAAGAGGCGTGGGGGTGAATGGGTGATAACGACGAGGGGAGCGGTGACCTGAAGGGATAAGGCGCGTTGCCGTGGAAGCGAGGCACACCTGGGACGACTCCGTCCGACTGAAAAATTGGAACAGCGCGGTGCAGGATCTACAAGGAATATTCGTTGTCAGGGATGCTCCCGTCCCTGGTGTCCGGCAAGCAAACACCCTCATATGTAGAACGGAATGGCTCCGTCCTGGCTCGTCCTCCCAACCAAACGTTGCCTAAATAGAGCCAAACAAGTAGGCAACCACTCCACGGCAGCCAGGCCGTGCGCGGCGGGGCGGAGCACGTGGTCGTGGCAGGGCGAGTACGAGACCGGCCCGGCCCAGCCCGGTGGTGGCGATACTGTCAAGTTGGTTGCGTACAAAGAATTGGCGGTGTGGACTCGGGGACGCTTTTGTCTGAGGTGCGAGCATGCGAGTGAGAATTAGGGCCCACTTGACCTTGAAGAACCTTCTGATCGATATTACCTCAAACCGATCCAACACACAACGGATCCGATGAGACGAAGAACTCCGCGGCATTATCTTCTGTTTTTTTAAAAAAAAAATATAAAAAGGGCGAGGAATTTGGTATAAACTCTTTGGCTCGTCGGTGCTGCCTGTACACCACCGTGCTCGATCTTAGCTTGGTTCAAAACGTTCAGGTCCATAATTCATTCTTGAGGAGATAATCAATGGAATGGAAGTATATATAGTTGCCATCTCCTCCATATTTCTCGAAAGGAAGAAGTCCATATTTGGCCATCGAACTATAGCCGAAGTTTGGTTTTGACCATCGAACTCGAAAACCAGAAATCTTTGGCCATCGAACTCTTAAAACCGTTCACAATTGGCCATCGGGCGGTTTTGGACAGTGGTTTTGCTGACGTGGACGACACATGGCGGTGGGACCCGCATGTCACCTCTATCCTCTCTTCTCCCTCCTCTCTCTCTTCTATTTCCTCTCTCCACCGGCCATGATGGAGCACCAGCTCGCCCAGGTCCCCACGAGCTCCGCGCGCTGTTCCTCGAGCACGACGCCGCCCGGAACGTCGCCGCGCGCCGCGCCCCCGCCGGCCTCGACCTCCAGGCCCAACCCGTCTCCTACCAGCAACATCAGGACGCCGCCGCCACCACAATCTCCGACGATATCCTCGCCCTCTGCAACTCGTCCGACTGCGCCGCCGCGGCCTCCCCAGCGAAGCAGCCCCTTTCGCTGAGCACCTGGAGCGGTCGCCGTGGGGCCTGCCGCCGGCGTTCTCCTGCGGCCGGGGACGGGGGAGACGAACGTCCTGGTGCACGGTGTCGACGGCGCGGCGGAGGAGAGCTCCACACGGGCGTTCTTGTGCAAAGGGGAGGCCAGGCCAAGGCTTCACCCGAGGTGCTTCACTGCCGCCGCCGCCTCCTCCTCCTTTCGATTCGCGCGGGGAAGAGGATGGGGTGCCGGAGGGGCGATGGAGGGGGTGGTGGAGGGGCGTGGGAGAGGGCGCCGGAGGGCGCGGGGAAGAGGAGGGAACGGGGGAGGGGGTGTGGAGCGCCGGAGGGGTTGGCGGAGGGGGCTCGCGCGGGTGCTGCTGCTCGCTAGTGGAGAGAGAGGAAATAGAAGAGAGAGAGAGGAGAGAGAAGAGGGGAGAGGAGAGAGAAGAGATGATTGAGCTGACATGCGGGCCCCACCGTCTTGTGTCGTCCACGTCAGTAAAAACCATCCTCTAAAACCGCCCGATGGCCAATTGTGAACGGTTTTAAGAGTTCGATGGTCAAAGATTTATGGTTTTCGAGTTCGATGGTCGAAACCAAACTTCGGCTATAGTTCGATGGCCAAAAATAGACTTCTTCCTTCTCGAAATAGCTACCATGGACATCTGCAACGACAACGGGTAAAGCCGGATTTTTGATAGATGCTAGGCTGCATCAGGAGACGAATTGAAGGCCGGGCGCGTACGGTGCCGAATCCAACGACTTCGATCCTCTTTGACATGCACGTACAACGCATCATGCATCATCAAGAGAGCGAGGCGAATCACGTCCATTTCAGCTGGCACCATCGGCACGTACAAAAGCATCAATATAATTAATGTGGGGAATTAAGGAGCTGCAAGTTGCAAGTGCGCCTAGCCGATAATGTCTTCTTGACCTTTGATCGTAGATCAAGCAGAGTGATGTTTATTTGACCGGATCCGGATCGACCTGATCATATATATGCATGTCGTCATCACACCTAAAGCGTGCTAGCTTGTAATAATCTAGAGTCTAGACTGAAGCTAAGGGAAGGTACACTACACACGTACGACGCCATCGTGACTGCGACCGCGGCCTGCCGGCTAAAATTCGATCCACAATCTTATAGCTAATTAAAGCAGGCCGTGGAAATTGATGATGCCGTTGCACGCCATGTTTCGTTCAAAGTACGTCTTCAATCACGGTGAGATGTACATGTACCGGGAGCATCTGTCATCTGTCGTACATATACGCGATCGATTCTATATGCCACGTACACAAAATTAAATCCATCAGGCAACGCAAAGGTGGTATCGTTGACGGGATCGATTGGGATGGCTGTCGCGTCCGTTCTTTGACGTGCACAAATTAAAGTCACTTTTATACTTGGGCCTTGTTTAGATGTTGGATTTGGGATGTTGAATTTGGGAGTAAGATGTCACTTTGTAATCATTGTGTTACTGTAGCATTTCGTTTGTATGTGCGAAAAATTGTCCAAAACATGATTAATTAGACTCAAAATGTTCGTCTCGTAGGATACAACAAAACCGTACAATTAGTTTTTAATTTCATCTATATTTAGTACTCCATGCATGTTATGACATTTTGATGTGATGGAGAATCTTCTTTTTGCATAGTAAATTTGGGAGTGAAATTTGGAATCTAAACAGGGCCTTATATGACCCATCAAGTCTGATACGTACTACTGTACGGAGTAGTAGTAGCCAGTAGCCCAGTAGGCAGTAGCCTGTGTCTTCTGCTTGGAAATACTTATCAATATGGGTAGGGCACTAGGGAAACTGACAAATACCCAACAGTCTTCCGGGAGATTTTCTGCATCGATCTCTACCTGTTGAACAAATCTCTAGATTGGGTGAGCCATTCCAACTTAATATTTTCGAGTCATAAGTAGTACTTGTTTCTGGTTTTTTCTTTTGAAATTATAGAATTAATCATCAGGTATATGTATCAAACTCCCAAGACATGATCAAAACTCTGGATTGCAGTCATGTTAAGATCCGCATTCATGTTATGAGTGCCAATATATATCGTGTATACTTCCAAAGAGAATTTTAGAATAATTTCAGCCCGATTTCATCGGTTGACTCAGCATCTGAACCTACTGAAACTCCAGTTTCTACAAATTTCAGCAGAGCCCCGCATCTACCTTAACACGATCACACGAACAACGCGCCTCTCTCCAATCTGCTCCCGGATTGCTTACTTCGCCGAACCGCCTGCCCCTGAGGTGTTCGAATCGCCGAGATCATGAAAGCAGTTGGAGAGGAATCAACAAACACATGCGGGGTAAAGGCCGGACCTGCAGGATTTCGGCAGCTTGCGCCGTAGGATCACCTGCACTGGAGCGCTGTAGCCTCTGGGCTTGGCGGCGCCGAGGGTTCTGGCTCCTCCCAGCGAAGGCGGAGACGGGGCGGGGAGACTAGCCGAGCGGAGCGCGGCGGCGGTGGGAGGAGCCCCGCGTCGGGCCGGCGGTTGACGGCCGATTTCCAGGGTATTCGTGGACTTTTTGATCAAAAAAGAGTTCAAAAATCGCTGCCGAGTTTGCAAAATGTTCGAGCGTACTGTCGTGTGTGTGTGTAATTCACTGCCATGATTTGGTGCACACCTCTTTTCAGCCGTTGGAGCGAAGCAGATAGAATGTAAATGTGAATCTTCTGCCACC
>OAMR01000116.1:2249171-2287519 GCA_900205405.1 Echinochloa crus-galli
CGCCGCGCCGCGCCGCCGCGCCACGCGCTGCGCCCACGGCGCGAACGCGTCGTACACCACCACGTCCACCGGCCGCCTCAGCTCCGACTCCGACCGGAGGAGCGCGTCCAGCGTCTCGGAGCCCGCCGACTCGAGCCGCTCGAAGTAGGCAGCGCCCACCCCTCCCAGCTCGTCGGGCCCGCCGCCGTCGCAGCCGTCGGAGAAGACGGCGACGTGCACCGAGCTCGGGGTCGGCTTGGTGGAGCTGACGACGAAGCGGGTCGCCGCCAGGGTGCACCGGACGCCGCTGTGGCTGGCGAGGCGCTTGCCGAACTGGAGGAGCGGGTTGATGTGGCCCTGGACGGGGAATGGCAGGAGAAGAACGTGGATGTTTCTTTCGCCTGAGCTCCCCATGGCTATATGAATGCGATAATCTGATCTGAACTGCAATGGTGATGTTCTTGAGGGAGTACGTGAGTGCCATTCTCTCTCTCTCTCTGTATATATAGGCGTCCTGAGACTTCCGCAACATGATCAGATGCTGAAGCAAAGACCAAGTGGCCAATTGTTTCGGATGAGGGGAAGTTGGAGAAAACGACAGGATCACTGGACGCACTACCTTATTTGTCGATTTCTCAATAATCTGTACACGGGTTTCGGAAAGTAGTCAGTTAGCTTGGCAGTTTTCTTTACACCACACGTCATCCATGACTTAAGCTTCGTCGAATGCATGAATCTGCTGTCAGCAATGAGCTGCATTTTGTTACGTAAGCATCTTTGGAGAATCGAAGTGCACTCCGATGCATATAATTTCAGTAATCTCCTCAATTATTTTTTAGAACTTATTCTAGCCGCTGCATATATTGGCACCTAAATAGTACTAGAGTTTCAATTTAATTCCTAGCTCTAGAACCTGGCATCTGGCATTATTCTCAGTTTCCGTTCCGATGTTGATCTTACCACAATTGTTTTTGACATACATGTTTGCCTGAAAAGAATATGCGATAGATAGCAAATTTATCGTTGATTTTTGATATTTAAGTTTATTAGGCCCCTTCAGGAGAATGTGGAGAGGAAGAAATTGGGTCTCGTGCAAAACTCAGTTTCAACATGAAAACCAATACACTAGACACCATCATGGTTTGCATTGAGAGAGAGAGAGAGTAGTGTCTAGAAATGATTGGTGTAGAGGAGAGAGATAATTGAGGAATATTAATTACTTTGGAGTTGGGATATATATAGATAGACATCAAGTGCTGGGAGCCCTAGTGTCTTAGAGTGGTGTCCATATGATATGGACAGAAACTATCAAGTAATGTTTAGGTTAAGATTAGCCTCAGATGAGATGGGGGTTTTATCCCTAATAAATATCAGACAAAATTAGCAAATTCTCAGTCTTGATAATAGTGCAATGCAATGCGCTGAGAATGATCTCTTAGAGTTTGGCACATATCCTCGAATTTCTCCGTGACGGCCTGGTCAGCGAGCTCTCCAACCACCTCTTTCGTCTCTCTAATTACTCGGCACAAAATATACTTTGGTTTGGTTTTGGGTCCATTTGGAGGTTGGATACATGCCTGTTAATTTCTTCTCTATTTTTACCTTCATTTTACTTTGGCCCAGGTTCAGCTCATCCAGTGTTTGGCCTAAACTAATTGCCCGAGAGTTCATATATATACTACTAACTATGTTCGACGTGCATAGAGTTTTTGTTTCATAGTTTTCGTGACTTGTTCCATCCATGTAAGCAGTTGAGCAAGTTTAGCACGCCACAGTTACGGCTTGAATGAACACATGCCGTGAAAACACTTTCAAAAAAAAAAGAAAAGAGAACACATGCCGTGAAAAAAATAAATGCGTGACACGCCCAACTCACACACGCCATGCACTCTCACACCCCCACACTCACTGACTCACCATGTACACACGTTTGTGCGCCCATTGCACGCAACGGATAAGAGATTGGAGAGCCCAAAACTTTCAGTGTGCGGAAGCCAGATCGAGCTCTCAGTGGGCAAAGCGCAACCAAATAAACATGCATGTGCGTCTTATCTCTCAACAGACGATCTGGACCGGTGGACTCTATCATTGTGCCCGAGCTAGAAATCCCTAGTCATCGCTACAAGGCCTTCTCCAATGGCTGTCTCTTGGGCTAGCTCATAAATTTTTTAATCTGTGAACAGTGCAAAAAGTTAAGAGCTAGCTCTTGTTCAAGAGATAGTCTCATACACGTATTTCGAGATTGTGTGAGGATGACGTGTGGGGTCATTCATGTTATGAGCTATGTGCTAAGAACTAGATCATTGGAGGAGCTGTCTCTTAGAGTGCTTAGAGCTAGGTATTGACCCTTGCCATTGGAGAAGGCCTTATTGCCTCTAGTAAAGTCAGTATTGGTTTAGACACTAGAACATCTACACAACCAACAATTACCTATTTTTGTCTAATAATTTACTGTGAATATTTATAATAGTTTCATTAAATTTATAGATCTATCTCGTGCATCTGTCTCATATTAAAATGTAGTAAACTCACAAATATATTATCGTAACAAATGGTCCATGAACAAAGGTACGCTATTTCTTTTACTACCCGGATGGGCACGTATATATAAATGAAACGCTAATTCGACTATTAGTCTTTTGCAGGACTACCATGTACCATGCCGACAAGGTTGGAATTTTGCTAGAGTAAAAAAAAAATCATCAGCCTCAAATCCCCAAATCTGCTACATCATACAGTAGCCTATCACCTAATCCTGACATCCCTGTGAAATGATTCCCTATATCGCACGGTTGACCTTCTCTATCCCCAAGGCTATCCAACTGAGCATTGATATTCTAATCTAGAAATGAGAATAATCCAGATCAGTTCGTCACACAAATCACACAATTTGGTGCCCCCTACGCACCCTCTGTTATTAAACAACTGCATCAGTGAGGCCTCCTACATGTGCAATAAGTTGTCGTTTTGTCCCATGCCACGAGCACGACATACTGTCCAAAATTCCCTTTTGCCTTTGAGCAAATGTAGCTCAGAGCTAGTAGTTCCGGAAAGTAATGCCTTGGACTGTGGGAAAACGGGTGGGAGACATGGACACTTGTTTCTGGGTGGGGGTACGGTGGCTAGAGGCAATTAATTACACTGCATTGTCCTATTGAAGCATGAATTGTCTGGCCCATAATGTGGTTCTAGCTCCAAATCTGTACCGTGAAGTTGTAAACTTGTAACTATGTTGTGACTTCTGAGCATATTCACATTTCAATCTTCAGTACATATGGAACGATTATGATGTTGTCCCTAGCTAAAAGCAGAATATCAATGACAGCTGAGTCCATTATGACAATGGATTCTGACAAGTTACTCCCTCTACCCCAAAATATAGCTAAAAGTTGGACTTTTTTTAGACAGATTAAGAAATCCAATTGAAATTTTAAATTGTTCCGCGTTAAACCTTTCTAGAATAGAAGATGCTTGATGCATGTGTGTGCCTATTCCATGGACTTGGTGAGCGTTGAATGCAGGAGGAAGATTGGAGATTTCAGGGATGAGCAGCTAACATTGGGGATGTTGCCGAGTGCAAAGAGATGAGGAAGAATGCCTCTCTTTCTAAAAGAAGAGATAAGCAAAGCTGGGGAATGCCTAAGTGAACCAAACGAAACATTTTTTACAGTACACCGCTAGAAACATCCTTAAAAACTCAGAAATAGCTAATATTCTTGTTTTAACGCTAAAATAAAAACAGCTATATTCTGAGACTGTGGAAGTAGTATAATCACGTAACAATTCTCACCCCTTTCTCAAATAAATTACTAATTTATTTGAATCATTGATCAGCTTTGGAATGAGTTGGGGCTCACTTGGATTCTTGTGCTCCAAGCGCAGCACCTCCGAGGTATCCACACGTACGAGGATTGAAACGTCGCGCACCGGACTGCTAGGTCCGCGAGCACGATGGGGAGAAAAGCAACTATTGCTTGGAAGTCGTGTCTTTTTCAGGAGGGGTTTGGTCTCTATTTATTTGGATGAAATTCTCTACACCATGTTCCATTAGCAATATGGGACTAATAAATAAAGCACCCCTTCCCCTGGTAATGGGCTTCACAACATTTGTGGCCCATTAAGACTAGTGGATCGAATCCAGTTGGCTCTTGGGCATATTCCCAACAGGGTAGATGAAGCCGGAACCAACACCAGTGTTGACCTCCTGTGACCCCGCGTTCCGACCACCGGCTTTATCCTGGCGTTGGGCGCCTCCGTCTTCTTCCCCGTCGTCGGCGCCACATGGTCAGGCCAGGTGTGGGGCCGCTACCGCTGCGCCACCACCTCTAGCGCTGCCGAGCGCTTCTCCTGTGCATCCGGGGACGGGGGCAGTTCGCGTGCAGCGGTGCCGGCCCGACCGGCCATGTTGGCCGAGTTAGTTTTCGGTGGCGACGGCAAGGACTTCTACGATGCGAGCAAGAAATTAGACATTCTCCGCGGGAAGAAGATGGCCATGGGCAAGCAGGTCATTTTGCATCACTCATCCACCATGGCATGCTTATATATCTCGCCACATCAACAAAAATGACAAGAAATTAGAAAATCTTCTCTCTCGTGGCAAATTTGTAGGAGCAGTTCTAAAAGTGACATTTAAAGAGTGACCATTCGTAACGATGGCAAAAAATTAGTTATCCCTACGCGCGCCGGTTGGCACTTTGAGGACAACAAAGGAGTATCAGTATCTTGGTATGGACCATTCCGCCTTGGGTTCAACGAGCGAGACCGGCGGTACAAGCCACGCAATCCCCCCTTGGCGGGGATCCCCATGAGTTCGAGGTGCCTTTGCTGTCGGAATCAGCACCGTTAAGCCAATCTTAATGCGGCATTTCATTGTAAAGTTATTAAGACTCGAAACTAAAAAACAAAGCCAAATTAGGGATGAAACTCCTCTCGCGTGCTATAAATTTTTACTTCTCTCTTCACTACCATATCAACAAATTTATATAGAACTTTTCTTGAAACCCCCATTAAGACTGACATAGTATCAACGAGAGAGAGAGAGCCATTATCATTTTTTATTTTCAGTGTTTCGTGTCTTGATTATTTTCCATTCCGGTCGCTTTGCATTACCATTATCATTTTTGAAACTCGAGAGGCATCTTCCGGTACAACTGAATATCCATCAATGCCATAGGTACGACTGTACAAGGACAGCCATTTTCAGCATCGCACACGCACCCTACTTCTATACTGTACGTGCTGACTTGATGTAGCAATCCTATGAACACCACGGTAGTACCAGATCAGAAAGTGTTGGGCACAGATCCCAAAATCCACTCCTAAATTTACTATGCAAAAAGAAGATTCCCATCACATCAAAATATCGAAACATGTATGGAGTACTAAATGTAGATGAAATCAAAAACTAATTGCACAGTTTTGTTGTACTCTGCGAGACGAACATTTTGAGCCTAATTAATCAATTTTTAGACAATTTTTCACACATACAAACGAAAATGCTACAGTAACGCAATGATTACGAAGTGACATCTTACTCCTAAATTCACCCTCCCAATGCTACAGTAGACTCACGACTTCTTCCGCACGGTTTTTTCTTTCGGGGGTCTTGAAAGTTGAAACCGTTGAGACTTGAACTTGAGAGTGGGGGTTTCGTTTTCGCAGACGTACGCGGTCACCGCTGCCGCTGGAAGTGGAACCCCGGCGCGGCCCTGGACGTCCATGGGCGCGCCATCCTCATGCACCTTCCCCTCCGCCATGGCGTTCGTGGGAGCGTGGCGTGGCGCGAGATGGGGAGTGAAGCACTGGCAGTGGGGTGCATCTCCCATTTGGGAGAGATGCCGGGGTGGGGGCGGCCGTCGCTGGAGGTGTCGCGGTGGGGGAGGTTGTCGCGGGATGAGGGGCCGCTGTGGGGATTGGGGAAGCACTGGCAGTGGGGTGCATCTCCCATTTGGGAGAGATGCCGGGGTGGGGGCGGCCGTCGCTGGAGGTGTCGCGGTGGGGGAGGTTGTCGCGGGATGAGGGGCCGCTGTGGGGATTGGGGAAGCACTGGCAGTGGGGTGCATCTCCCATTTGGGAGAGATGCCGGGGTGGGGGCGGCCGTCGCTGGAGGTGTCGCGGTGGGGGAGGTTGTCGCGGGATGAGGGGCCGCTGTGGGGATTGGGGAAGCACTGGCAGTGGGGTGCATCTCCCATTTGGGAGAGATGCCGGGGTGGGGGCGGCCGTCGCTGGAGGTGTCGCGGTGGGGGAGGTTGTCGCGGGATGAGGGGCCGCTGTGGGGATTGGGGAAGCACTGGCAGTGGGGTGCATCTCCCATTTGGGAGAGATGCCGGGGTGGGGGCGGCCGTCGCTGGAGGTGTCGCGGTGGGGGAGGTTGTCGCGGGATGAGGGGCCGCTGTGGGGATTGGGGAAGCACTGGCAGTGGGGTGCATCTCCCATTTGGTACGTGCGACTCCATTTATGGGCGTCGCGTCGCGTCGCCTAGTTGTTTTTCTTTTTTGTTTTTTAGATTATTAAGCGTGCTAGGAAGCCGACAAGACGCTGGGCCAAATGGTCAAGCGGTGGGACCTCACAGTGGTGAGCCAGGGTAACGTGGCAGCTTGCGGGCCTAGGTTGACTGGCCTCGCTACGGCCTTCCCCATTGGTCCTGAACTGGTTATAGATAATGGCACCGCGTAAGTTCAAGCATCAATTTAGAAGCATCTGTCTACCTGCCACCGAAGTATTATAGAGTATAGACATCATCATCGGCTAGCATTTCAAAGGGAAAAAGTACAAGAAAACTAAAATATCATGGTCGTGTTTGGTTTGCGGACTAAAATTTTAGTCTGATACTGTTCATAAGTTTGACCGTTAATTAGAGGTATTAAATAAAGTTAATTTACAAAATAGCCTCCACAACCCTAGGGCTAATTCGCGAGACGAATCTAATGAGGCCTTTGACCGCACGATTAGAGGATGGTTACTGTAGCATTACTGTAGTAAATCATGGCTCATTAGATTCGTCGCGCAAAGTTACACTCATCTGTAAAAATGTTTTATAATTAGACTTTATTTAGTTCTCTATGCATACAAGATTTCTTTTAGACCTAATTTGCCAAAATAAAACCAAACAGGCCCCGTTACTAAAAGATCAGAGGGCTATGCACATGACCGATGTCTCAAGTTGCAAGCGGGGCGGGTTGCGGCTGCCCGCCCCGCGTCCGCTCACGCCGCAATCGCCGTCGCGGGCAGATGCGGCTACCCGCATAACGCCGCTTGATTTTTGCAGTCCTTGCGGCAGCCCGCAGCGTCCGCGTCCGTGTGGTTGCTGCCGAGCCCCGCCGCCGCGCAGCCGTGACAGCCGACGACGATGGCGCCGTCGCGGTAGTAGACGCTGGGGGTCTTGAACCAGTGCCCGGCGGACAGCACGACGACGTCGACGGCGCCGAGCTCGGACATCCACCACTCGTCGGACGTGGATGAGACGCTTGTTGTTCTCACTTCTCAGAGCAGTACTTGACGACTGGGAGGGCGTCGATGAAGTTGCAGTAGATGGTGTCGAGGGGGCGCGTGTTGTAGTCGGCGGGCGTGCAGATCGCAGCCAGGTTTATGGTCTTGAGAGAGATCCAATTGACAGCAACAGCAGAGGGAAATTTGTGAATCGGTTTTGAGAAATGCATAGCAGTAATTGACAGAGAGGGAAATCGAATCAACAAGGGTGGGTACCGACCAGATCGGCCATCTTGATGAGCCCCTCGAGCCTGGAGTCGTTCTTAATGTTGAGGCGGTGGAAGGAGATGCGTCCTGCGAGGTGCGGCGGCGCGGGGTCGACGAGGTGGCGGATCTTGTCGCAGTAGACGTCGACGGCGAGGACGACGTGCGCGGTCTCGGCCATGAGCTTCTCGCAGAGGTGGGACCGATGAAGCCGCCGGCGCCGATCATGCAGATGGTGAGGGGCGCGACGGGGTTGGCGTCCAGATTCAGGCGGGCGGGCGCCGGCGCTGACATGGTAACCAGGTGGCGTGAAGGGGAGGTGGGAAGGGGATCCGATCGAGGGGGGAGGGGAATGCAGTACTGCTCGTCGCAACAATTTTGCGGGTTGTGCGGCGCCGGTGGCTGTCACGGGCTCGCCGCATAGGCCCGCTTCACCGGAGCGGGCAGATTTGCGGCGTCTTGCGGGTACGCGGCGCGGGCTTGCCCAACGGGCTCGCGGTAAAGCCCGCCCCGCTTGCATCCTGACCGATGTCTACCAGCAATATTTACAAATCACACGTGCATACACAACTTCTAGTGACCAAAAGTCATCACAGTTTATTTTTCTTTTCCTCTATCAAAGCAAATATAGGCTGTTGTGATTATATATATTTTGGGGAAAAATTCATGGAAATGCTTCGAACCTTATTAATTATGGACCCACATCAAGTATCAGTTAGAAAGTATAGTGAGCTGGCTTTGAATACATATAATGGTTGTATTGTATTGAGGGAAGAGAAACTATATGAGGTGTAATATATGACGGTATATCTCCCAAATCGTATGGATCTGCCGGATAGCAGATGTGCTCTACCGATTTGCTCCCGTCACACCAGGTTTTAGAAACAAAACAAGTGCATCTCATATGTGCGTCAGGATCAAGTTTACACATATAGTAGATGTCACAAGTGAATAACCAAACCATGTATATCGAAAGAGTATTAAAGTAGCATTATTACAATCTCAGAGTTTGACAAAAATGTCATAGAGGAAGACTTAAATAAACGTTTATCTAAACGAAGCAAAATAAAGTCCATCTCCACAGGCGATGACTGGAGGACTCGCCTAGAACTCCTCAAAATCAGTAAATTCCTCAAAGTTCTCCTAATCTGAGCAGCAATCCAAGTGTGGTCGATGCAATATAAGAAATAAACAAGCATGAGCACATGTCGTACTCAACAAGATAGGGAAAATAAATGACATGCTAGGTTGTATAAAGTGGAAGGCTAGCTGCATTAAGCACTTTTAGTTGGTTAAGTTTTATTAAGCAACTAATTACTAGCAAGTATAAGTATATACCAACCACAATTTAATATATGACATAAACCCAACATATTCAGTAACCACAGTTTAGATCATATTCAAGTACATCTTGTTCAAGTATGATTATCATGTAAGGGTCCAGGCCGCTCATGACCGTGAGCACGGCTGTTATAACAGTTTTACACTCTGCAGAGGTTGTACACTTTCACCACAAGCCGCGATTCCCATTACCGAAGCATGCACCCGTCCCACACCACGTGGACCGAATACTGGGTTTCACTATGAGACCTTTACAAAGCACATTTAATACAAAGTAACCCGCTAAGGTTTCCGGTCCAAGCAAAGCATAACCCTCCCTAATAAGGTCTGTCTCTTAGCTAAACCCACGGCTCAAGAGGACCGGGCTATACCCCATCAAGGCCTCCCCATGCCCCTTTCAGGTAAGGTAACCAAGCACTAAACACGCTAATTAGTCAGTCAAAGCCAGAGCCACATAGCACTTATGGCTGTACTGTTTTCCTGGGTGGTCGCTCCATGTTCCAATTAAAAAGGAGTGATCTTGCCATTAATTAATTAAAAGAGTGTATATGGAACATAGAGTAGGGGTTCATTAACCAGTCCCAGTAGAGCAAACTAAGCATCATCTACCATCAAAATTAATTATATAACACAGTTGCAAGGCATGGTAAAAAAGAGACTAGGTAATCCTTAATAGGCAACAATATTAATGCAAGCGATAAATAACCGTGTAATTGAAATGCATGTCATTTAGGTTCAAACGGGCATGATCAAGGAATACTTACCTTCTTCCCAACCCTGCTGCTGCTCAAAGTCTTCAACGGCCGGTTCTTCAAATCCTTCCTCGAACGACACGTTTTCTATACGCATCACGCATTCACATACAAGAAAACAATACAATAAATAAGAAACAGTATACCAAATAATTCCAACAGTACTAAACAGCAGCACAAAACTATTCTACTCATTACCATGAAATTGTGAGCGCAAGAATCACTAAAATCAGAGTTAAAACGAGAGAGATAAGGTTGTTCTAAGTTTCAGGGACTAAACTGTAAGAAAACAGGGGCTAAAACATAATTTTGTATAAAACTACGAGAGCTTACGGGCAAAGAGGACAGAGCTGGACCTCGGGCGTTAAATCCTAAAGTTGCAGGGGCGAAAACAGAATAGAAAGGACTAAAACCTAAATACTTTTGAACTACGGAGGACGGATGGTTTATTTTACAAAACATGAAGGATATGGAGACATCCCGTCAACAACAAGACGACTATAATAACTTCGTAAATCTCAAGATTGGATCTGTCTGCTAATCATATCTCCAGTAGGGGTGAATATATATTTTACGTGCATAGTATTTATAGGGGTGAATATATATATAAGTGTGTGTGGTGCCTGCATGTCTTTAAAAAAAAAATCCTCTCGGCAGTAGTGGGAGAGTCGAGTGAAAATCCCGCCAGATACTAGCATTTGTGACGCCCCGCATGCCGCATTATTCAGCAGCCAACTGCACGCAAGATATGAAGCAATACCATTTCCTACTCGCGGCAACATAAATCTCTACTCGGATTTGCTGTTGGCAATGATCGTAGTTAAATCCACACGAGATGGAAACCACTGAACACAGGATCTGCAGATTCTCTCTCTCTCTGCACTGATCAGTGATCACCAACATAAATCACATCGCATCCCATGCATGCACGCCCTTCCAAGGATTAGAAAACCACACACCCGTGCGTGAAACCAGCGGCGGCGATCGGTCGCGGCCGCCCGGCCTGCGAGCACGGCGCAGACCACTCACAACGCCGGCGTCGCTGGTCCGGTCCACCCATATGCTCTCCATTCCCCATCCTATAAGTATCCCGTCGCCGCACCGTCGTCTGCCACAGCAGCTGCACACACACTAACACACACACACACACATCTTCCGAACATTGTAAATCGAGGCAATACGATGGGAGGATCCCTGCCGCTCAACGCCGCCGCCGCCGCCGTGGCCGTGTTCGCCGCCGCCGTCGTCGTGGCGGCGCTCGTGGGCAGCGCGTCGTGCTCGGAACCCAACGTCTACCCCGACTTCGGCATGTGGCTCCCGGCGAGGGCGACCTGGTACGGGCAGCCCACCGGCGCCGGGCCCGACGACAACGGCGGCGCGTGCGGGATCAAGGACACCAACCTGCCGCCCTACGCCTCCATGACGTCCTGCGGCAACCTCCCGCTCTTCAAGGACGGCAAGGGCTGCGGATCCTGCTACGAGGTAATAATACGGCGTACGTCTGTTCTTCAATTCCTTTAACATTGGTCGCTCGATCTGATCTTCAAGTACGTGCAGATCAAATGCAAGGGGCCAGAGGAGTGCTCCGGCGAGCCGGTGGTGGTGTTCATCACCGACATGAACTACGGCCCCGTCGCCCCCTACTACTTCGACCTCAGCGGCACGGCGTTCGGCTCCATGGCCAAGCCCGGCCTCAACGACCAGCTCCGCCACCGCGGCATCGTCGACCTCCACTTCAGGAGGTCAGATATCATCCGCCATTATTATTATTGTTCCCTAACAAATTAAAATGCATCCATGTGTACATATGCCTGCACTGCGTGCTGCACACATGCAGAAAATGACATGAATCATGTATATACGATACGACTAACTGCTTTGTTTCAAAAAAAGATACGACTAACTGCATGCATGCAGGGTGCCGTGCAAGTACGCCCCCGGCCAGAACATCGTGTTCCACGTGGAGCAGGGTTCCAACCCGTTCTACCTGGCGGTGCTGGTGAAGTTCGTGGCTGTCGACGGCAACATCGTGCAGATGGACCTCAAGGACCAGGAGTCGCCGGACTGGGAGCCGATGAGGCATTCCTGGGGCGCCATCTGGAGGTCCGACAGGGGCAGGCCGCTCAGGGGCCCCATCTCCATCCGCATCACCAGCGAGTCCGGCAGGATGCTCGTCGCCGACGACGTTATCCCGGCGAACTGGCAGCCCAGAACCGTCTACAACTCCAACATCCAGTTCTAGCTAGATTTCCTGGTTACAACGATTGCTTTGATTGCTTCATCGTAGCAATGGAGCATCAACTGTTAACCATATTTGAGCTTTGTGAATTATAATATGTAATCATGAGGGCCTACCTTTTGTTCGGGTCCAAGATTATTCCAAGCTATATATGGAAGTGAAAATTAGAGGTTTTAATATACTATCATGCAGTATCTACAGTTATCTTCTTTGTTCTTTCTATCCAAAGTATTAAAGAGAGTGACCACGTTCGCCTAGAAACTAGTATAGAGTTTTGAGGTGATCACGCTATTTACTACTCCTATGTTAATCAGTCCCATCATCTAATGGCCTACATTAAAGGCCATAATAAAACCATTATTAACTACCAACATTTGGAATTAAAAATAAGGATAAATATTATTTTGGTTACCATACAAATCTGGAAGAAAAATATGTAAATAAAGAGTGCATGTCAAATACAAATTTAAATACTGAATCGGTGATAAAAAGTAATGAAAATCACTATTTCTGTTTCCATTCATCTAAATTGCATTATCTTTATTTCAAAACAATGTAGAAAACACAAGTCATTTCCGATCCATGGCAATGCAGTTGGTCAAACAGTTTGAGTGGAGTGTCATTTTAAGAGTGTTGATCAAATTTTAACAATTAGTTACAAGTTACTAGAGTTCAAAATAGATACACCGGATGCTTAGGTTTCTTATGGTATCTGGTCACTCAGATTAAAATATCTGATTTGGCATGTTTGCTTGCATTTCTATGTTTTATTGCATTCTATTGTTAGGGCAGCTCAGGATCGACGACCATGCTATCTACTGCTATGTTAATCAGTCTACATTAAAGGCCACAATAAATACAATTATCAACTACCAAATTTTGGAATTAAGGATAAATATTATTTTTTGTTACCATACAAATTTGGAAGGAAAAATACATAAATAAAGAATATGTCAAATACAGTTTTAAATACTAAAGCTGGGACAAACTATTTCTATTTCCATTCATCTAAATTGAGAAGCTACAAAATGATATGATGATTTTTTTAGTAAAAACAACATCTCAATTTTATTATTTTTATTTCAAAATAATGTAGGAAACACCACGACTTAATTCCAACCAATGGTGTGAATTGATCATAGATCAGTTGTTAAGGTTTCTTGTGGTGGAACCTGCCCACTGATTCCTCAACTCGGCATTAGTCGCATTTTTTGGATTTATTTCAGAATTTAACCGGCGTTATTCTTTCAGTGGTAGGCGACCTTCCCGTCGACAGCGAGACGCCTGTGGTAATTTTGTTAATCTTGAGATCTACCGGCTCAGTCTCTCTCGAAGGTGCTCATAAGGTAGGGTTGCATGCATGTATTCATATGAGTGAGTGTGTGCACACGCGTGTGTTTGTGAGTGTCTGCGTCTATACTTTGTTTCTCAAAAAAAGTTCCAACCCATGGTAACATGGTTTGTTAATGACGGTTCGAATGAAGCCACATTTTAAGATTGCAGATCAAATTTAACGATTCCTTAGGTTACTGTAAATAGATATATTGGTTGGTTAGATTTGTTGTGGCAGAGGATATTGCATTTTTACGCTTTATCACTCAGTTTGCTTGCATTTTTATGCTTTATCATTAAAAAAGAGGATATTGCATCTTTTGTTAGGGGTTCCCCTAAGCAAATACTAAGATTTCTTTCTTTTCATAACTATATAGGATTCCATGGAGCAGTGTGTTTGTTGTGGGTATGAACAGTGATTAATGTACCGAAGAGTGCTGAGTTTCATACTCCGTAACGTACCGTGCTGAGGTGTCGTGATTTTAAGAGTTAGCTTGTTTATTGAATATTGATACGTGTATCTCGCATCTTGCAATAGTAGTAGTAGCACGTCAGATTTGGCGTCATGCTTCTCCGTTCATACAGGCAGGCATTTGATGATTGATGTTAAGCTCAATTGTAAAAGGAACCGATCCATGCATGCACAGGTTATTTGATGAGGTATACGTGGTGCTCATGTGATTCTTTATCTTCTTACGGATGTTTTTTTCTTCAAGAATTGCATTAGGTGGTAAAGGGTCTCAATTTTGTACTAGAAATTTTAAAGATCAGATCTAATTAGGACCGGATCAAAATAATACTAGTTTTTAAGCTTAATTTTGCTAAGAGAATGAGCAAAATGACCGTGATCCGTTACCACCCCAGGTGCCGTCTCCTCCGGCCATCTTCCGTTTTCGCTCCTCAATCGCACGACGTAAAGCCTCCATTTGTTCGTCCGGGTCGGGGCGCTTCCTCAACCTCATCTCCTCATGTGAAGAGTCCATGCGCGCTTCACACTTTCCTTGAAGATCTCAAACCGCTTCGCTTCCGGCCTCCTCCTGATCCTGGTACACGCTGCCTAATGTCTATCCACTTCTTCCACTCATACGGAACCTCGCCTCCATGAACAGATGGGATTGGCTGTTGATGACTCGATGGGCAGACAATAAACGGGCTCTTTTTTGGATGATGAATCCTAATATCAAGCCGTCAAGGACTCCTCATTGGAATTGATACTGATGGCCAGTCACTGAGAGGAAGGCTATTGGGCCATATGGGCCTCTTACTAGGAATGGCAGCACGTGTATTAGTTGGGCTGGGCCCATATAAGCTGTCGGTGTGACGTGCCATCCTATACAACTTTCGAAAGCCCGTTTTTACGGATGTCATTGGTTGCTGGGCTTGTTGTGCCATGCTAGCCTAAGCCTGTATAAAACTATGCAATCGGTCCATGTTTGGTTGCATGCACAGCCTAAACCTGGTTAGCATAAAATAGTGATTGGTTGCATGAAGAAGAAATAAAATAATTTTGTATGGGCTACCGGTGAAGTTACCGTTTCTCTTCTCCCTCCCTTCTCTCTTGACGTCATCGATTCTTCTTCTCCCTCCCTCTCCCGTTTCTTCCCCGTTGAGAATTCCTGCTCTCTTGTGATGCAAACCTTTCTCCCTCACGCAAGTTTTAATCCCTACCGTGGCCTGCAATCTCCCCCTTGCTCCTCCAATAGCAGCAGCTCAAATCTCCTCTTTCTTCTTCCTCACGAGATGCAAGACACCCGCAATTTCGCAATTTCTCTCTATTCTTTCCGTTTTCTTCATGAGCAGATATGCAAGTCGATCGACCACTACTCCACCCCACCTCCAAATTCAAGCAGCAGACGAACAAATCCCCCTTAAATCCTCCTCTCCTGCTTCTTAACTTCCAAGAACAGTGGCTCCTTTGTCGATTTCGAGCACACCAGTAATTGTAGCAAGGGAGGCGGATGGGCTTGAGCTTGGAGGCCGCGGCGCAATGGGTGGAGCAGGTGGTGCGGCTTCGCTTGATCTTCGTGGTGTCGCGCTCACCGCAGAAGCGGTGGCATGGAGGAACTAGCAACCACCCATAGCACAACGGCTCTTCCTATTCACTATGTCTGGTTCGATTCGGCCACCACGCCGGTAGGAGTGGAGCAGCAGCGGCCCAAGGTCTCGATCTGATGGTGCGCATGGAGGAGTCCTAGTCGCTCACCGCATCATTCTTCGCCGTCTCGATCCCTTTCCAAATCAGCCTCACCACCACCAAGTTTCAGCTCGATGACTTCCAAATCGAGGCCACCTCAATCCAATCGAGCATGGCAGCGTCGCCCATGGCCTCGACGTCAATGGTCTCAAGCTCTTGCTCCTTCTCCCGTGCATCACGAAGCACGCATCCCCCCTCCTCCTCGTCGCCGCTATCGCTGGTGCAGGTCATCACGAGGAGCGCGGCGAGTGTCTCGTCCCCGGCCACGGCGGCGCGTGACCGGCCTCCATCCAGGCGGCGTGGTGGCCGGCAAAGATCTCAGCAGCGACTATGATGGCAAGCTTTGAGCGGTGAACTGCACGGAGGTGATCCGAATCAGTCATGTGGCCCGGTGAAGCCTTGTGCACAAGCTGGAACACAAATGAATCGCGTTCCCAACAATGCATGTTGACCACCTCATTTGTACTCCGTATAACATAAGCCTAGAGACAACCAATAAAGTCTATCCTGCACTATGGAAGCATGGATAGGCCCCTGTGCAGCTAACCAATCAGACCATAGAGTAGTGCATCGATAAGTATTTACTTTCTATAGAGATTACCAAAATTTAATGGTGTCCTAGGACATCACCAAAACCCTCTGTATCCGCCCCTGTCGGTTGGGAATTGTTGGCTGCCAATTTGTTTTCCGGTTCGAGATATATCCAAACAAGACATGAAAATTCTTGGTCACTTGATAAAAAAATTGTGAAGAATGATAATAGCCCTCGTTTATTTGAAAAGAAAAAAACTCAAAAGGATATTTGATACCACTACGTATAGCTTCTTTCTTTCATCCAGCCGAGCTATAACGACAGGTGGGGATGAACATGGACAATCAGGCTACGTGGTGCTCCATCCTCCTACCACTTCTGATTTATTAATTGATCACAGTCCTTGGACAACACATCAGCTTGGCTTTAAGAACGAAATCGAACCACACCAACACAGAGATCAATACGATACGAGCTATAGCAAGAACTAGTGAAACCAGTTTGATATTACTCAGAAACTACTGCAAATCTCACCGTTGCGATACATCAAGGCAATGGACCAATAACCGAGGACGTAAACCAGAGTAGCTGAAAGTCTGAAACTGACAACAAGAAATCCCCCATCCGACTCAAACAACACACGACTAACCCAAAACCGTATCATTTTCTCGAACCTGTCACCAAAACTTGCTATATGCCGCGGCCACGGAGCACTGGGATGATGGCGAGGGAGAGGCCGCCCAGCAACATCAGGAGTAGTCCAAAGCCTGCCGCCGGAGTTGCAGCGCCGGAGGCGAGCCCTGTCACGGCTAGAGAGGCGACGGACACTCCCAGGACTTGAAGGCCCTCTTGGTGCAGGCGTTCAGCGCCGGTGACCCCGCCCTGGCTGACGGCATCAGCAACGACCTGCACGCATGAATGAATGTGTAGATTAGTAAGATCGTTTTGGTGTTGCTTTTATATATTGGAAGCACAAGTAATAGCTCTGCTGGATTCGCCAGCATACAAGTCACAGCATCACAGGAAGAACACGAGCTTCTTTATCGCTTCCTATCAGATCCTGGGCCGAGTTCAATTATCTGGTGGGCTTCTTTATCGCTTCCTATCAGGTCGGCCCAGCAAGCTCAACTCTTTTTTTTTTCTTGAGAAGCCAGCAAGCTCAACTGTGTTGCCAGCCTACAATGTTTCTCTCGTCGTCCTCTTTTTTCAGCCTACAATCTTTTTTTTTTGCGTTCGGACTCTTCTTCTTTTCCTATTTGTTGCGGTGTTGTTTTCAACCTTAATATTCCTTATTTGTTGGGGAGTAGATTTCAACCTTGATATTTATTTTCTTAGAGGTTCTAAACAATTGAATTTTCTTGATGGACCTTATTGTCTTCTTCGTCTCGAAACATGGGTATGGCTCTTTCTAGTTAGTGTTTGTTTGCGAAGATGGCTCAATCGTGGTATGAGACATACATGGATTGTATCTAGGGGTGGATAACGAGCGAGCTCGGCTCGGCTCGGTGATGCTCGTTATGTTAATGAGCTAGCTCGGTTCGGCTCATTAACGTAACGAGTAAAAATGCCAACTTGGCTCGGCTTGTTATGACTCACGAGCGAGCTCGATCAGCTCGCGAGCCAGTGCACACACATATGCTTTCAGATCAAATAAGGTATATATGTGATCAACCAACATATAAAATCATGTATATAATGTGGCAAGCAGATGATTTAAGTAACATAGATGATAAATTTTAGTTAAATCAATCAAGATATAGGCATAACATAAAGTTTCATAGACCATAGTTAAAAATTTAATTACCGATAGTTCAATAGTATATATTTGTGGCCTATAGAAAGTATAAAGTTTCATAGACATAGGCATAACATAAAGTTTCATAGACCACTAATTAAGGGTATTAAATAAAGTCAATTTAAACTACGTACAAAACACCCGGGTTAATTCGCGAGATCTATCTAATCAAGCCTCTAACCATATGATTAGAGGATGGTTACTACAGCATTAATGTAGTAAATCATGGGTTAACTAGGCTCATTAGATTCGTCGCGCAAAGTTACACCCATCATTAAAAAGGTTATGTAAATAGACTGTATTTAATACTGTATGCACGCAAGATTCTCTGAAAAAAAAATTACTGACTCAAAGAAACACGGCCAAAGAGAATCCAGTGAGCTGGTTACGTCTCCAGTTGTTGGAGACACCCGTAAGGTGCGCCGAAAGCTTTCCTATGGATGGTCAATGACCAAAATAATTGGTAGGGCGTCCGTTGGAAGCAATCTAAGAGCATCTCCAAAAGTGACCAAAATACACTCCCAATAACCAGTTTTAGAATAAAATAAACAAAAAAACCCAGCTCCAACGGTAGCCTCATCCCTATGCCAATTTATTCGCGCGCCCAATACCGGCTCTATTTTTCCCAACATCTACGCTGCGGCTCCACACTCCCAATCCAGCGAACCGCGCCATTTTTTCGATTCACGCACTTCCACCCGCATAGCTTCCCCGCTCGCGCCACATTTATCCGGTCGTCGACGCACGCAGCAGACGGGTCGCTGCAGGCCGTAGGACTCCTCTACCGCATCTAGGGTGGACGAGCACAAGCGTTGTTGGGCACCGCTGTTTCTCCATCCAGGGAGAGGCCGACCACCGGCGAAGGCGCGGCTTCCCCGCAGTCCACGGTGCGTGACCTCCTCCATCGACGACGTAGCATCCCCTGCCTCAACGTCGCCATCTCTCTCCATCCAGGTGCAGTCTCCCTTGAATCGAATGGCTTCCTCTCCATCGGTGGCGCCAGATCCCCTCTCTCGGTTGGTGTTGGTTTTGAGGTCGACCGCACGGGAGCCTCCCGTGCGGTCGACGGGAGGAGGAAGAAGGGGAGATGGGAAGAAGAAGAAGAGGAGAGGAAGAAGAGGTTAGTGTTCGGGGTTGGGGGAGGAGCTCCGGCTGTAGAAGGAGGGTCAGGGGCAGCGGAGGCCCGGCGGCGGGCGGTGGGGGAGGAGGAGGCGGGGCGCGGACAAGGGGAGATGGGTGGGCGGGGCGGAGGACGGCCGACGTCAGGAGCCGCGGGCCGCGGGCGGCGCAGGAGGCAGGGGCGAGAGCGGGAGGAGGCGGGCGGGCTGGAGGTAGGCGTCGACCGCACGGGAGCCTCCCGTGCGGTCGACCGCAAACTAAATCGCACCCGGTAAACGTTGACCATTCAGATTTAACATGAATTAGCATGCATATATACTCCTTTGCTGATATGAATCCACCCCATCCCTTGAATCAATCGGGTTACCCCTCTGTCAAAGGTCGTTGGATCCCATCGCTTATGTCGTCTGCATACTTCCTGGGTAAAACACTACCAGAGAAAGCCACATCCGCACCGGTTGGGAACGGGCTTTAGCACCGGATTCCCAACCGGTGCTAACCTTCCGGTGCTAAAGGTGCAATCCTTTAGCACCGGGCGTGCACCTTCGTAAAAAAATTATGTGCGTTGCTGCGGGGATTCAAACTCAGGACCTCTTGGCTCGCGCGTACCCACCTAACCATGTCACCTACGCAGCACATGTGATAGAATAGAAGATGCGCTCCTTTTGAAGTAGCATGCGACACCCCCTTTAGCACCGGGTCGTATTTACCAACCGGTGCTAAAAGGCCTTTAGCACCGGGTCGTAACACCACCCGGTGCTAAAGGGTCATAGCACCGAGTAGTGTTACGACCCGGTGCTAAAGGTGCGAGCACCTTTAGCACCGGGTCCCCGGGGCACCCCAATTTTACACCCGGCGCTAATATTGCATTAACACCGGATCTTGAGTGCACCGAGGCATATGAGAGGGGCGGATGTGAAGATCTCTGGTAGTGAAACTTGTCTCTAAATTTAACTACGTAGTTCAGCTGTACTGTTAATGTTTCTTGCTGACTTTTTCATACGCCTTCCAGGATTTAGCATTCAATTAGATTGACAAAGGAAGAACAAGACTATATGTTGGAATTTCAGTCTAGCACTCTAGAAGAACATGCTGAATATTTCAGTATCATTTCAGTTTGGTACAACTCCAATTGAAGTTACTGCTCTTCAAGGCACCAGAGAAGATGTTGAGATGTCATCATTTCCATGTGTCTGCTAGTTGTGGATGGAACACTTGTCTTGGTTCCCTTTCTTTTTTAAATTCCACTATTGTTAGAAACGATATTCAGCTACCAGATGAGAAATGTTGCATAGATGTAGTGCTTGTGTGTGTTTTGATCTAATTGTTGTGGCATGGTCTCACAAACCAAGCTGAAAGCATGATCTCTCGCTTTGATATGGCTCAACAAGAAAAAAAATCAAGCAGCTTTGATAGGGTCGGTAATACATGCAACTACGGGGAAAATGGGTCCTTTTGATTTGGTTGTAGCTAGATGCAACGATAAAAAGTATGGCATTGATTTGGTCGTAGCTAGATATGCAACGAAAAAAAATATGATGAGGCTTGATCCGGTCAAACGGAGGAGGTCCAATCTCACAGTTAAAGTTTTTAGGAATAAAAATAAGACTACTGTTGGAGTTAGGGATATTTTCTATGCCCAAAACTTTTTGTCAAGGTGCCAATCCTGATTATTGGGAATGAAATTATTAGGCACTCTTAGAGATGCTCTAAACAGGCCCTTAAACCGCTGCTTATTTTTCTCTTCACTGCCGGTGCAGGCGTGCAGCCTCCCCCTATGGCCCTACTTATTATTCCTTCTCTAGGTACCAAGTTGGTAGCCTACTACTACCTCCGGTCGAATATATATGTCCTTTCAGACATGAGAGCTGCAAGAAAATAAGCTAACATTTTGTGTCAAATAAAAACGAACGGAGGTAGTACTAAACACCGATCCATTTATCACGGTCACAGCTCACAAACCATTCCTCCCTGCTAGCCGCGCTCCCCTCTTATTTATTGTGATGGGATTCAAATTCACTGTACAAGGTTTAGTCCCACCTCAAAAATGCAATCAACCACGGGCCTATGTAGACGGTAGGATAAGACAGATAAGACATTTTAGATGAGTCATGTATCATCCCTACGTATAAACTTTCATCAACAGTGATTGTCTTCCGTGGTTTTTTCCATAAGGGTTTTTTTCACGTTAAATCGTGTCTCGTGTTCGATCTTGTTTTTAGCATTATTTGCTAACAAGTGGCATCAGAGCTCGGTACGAGATCACGTGATGAAAAATTTAATTAGGGTTTCATCCCTGTTTATCGCGCCGCCGGCCGGATCAATCTACGATTGGCTACCTCGTGTAAGACTCGTCGACGTGGAGTTTAAGACGAAATCTGATTACGTATTTGCCAGAGGTTGCAGACGAATCCACGAAAAGTTACCAGAAGGTTTTCTCAGCTTTGCTGAACATACACGGAATTGTACACAAGTCTGCAGGTTATTGCTAGGTTTACGCAGTAATGTACCTAGATTATTATTGCAGATTATTTTCTTCTGGTTATTTCTTTCATATGACTTCTTTGATATATGATATGATTTCCGCTGCTGAAACATATTGAGATTTTGAGGAGATATTGAGATTATATTGGATCACTTTGAGTTAATTCTTCTTGATGTTTTGACAACATCGTTCATGTCACCCTAGTGGTTTCTTTTACTCCTATGGAGTTGGTTAATTTAAAGTGAAGGTTTTGCTCTGAATTGAGTTCGAGGTGGAGGATTCCAAGTGCAACAAAGGAGGTTTGTTTGACTAGATACTACAGCGTTTTGTATTGCGGGAGCAGTACGTTTATTGCGTCTTTGCTCTTGTTGAGGGGTTTAGTTCACAAGTTTAACTCCGTTGGTTGCACATTTATGCCTACATCTGAACCGTGTTTGAATCGAGCAGTAATTGACCATGTCATGGAATTTAGTTTCTTCTACAATTGACAAGTTTATACTACGTGATGGATACACGTACTAGTTGCTCTTGCAAGAGTGTTGTTTTGCCAAAGTTTAGTGTTCCTGATGGAGCATATATTATTCCATGAGATGAGTTCTTCACTGGATATTTATTTTAATACCACGGGTGATATTGTGACTTTATGTCGTTTGATGATTGAGCATTATTGCTATTTTCTTTTGAGGTGAGTTGCACACTCAGACTTTTGCTGCGATTATGAATTTGTTAAAGATCCAGATTGTTCGTCTGCTTTGTTGATAGCTGTGTGTTTGGACCTTTGCTCAAATGTTTTTCTTCCTATGAAGTGTTGGGAGAATATTCAAGTGATCTTACATATTGGTTAGTCCGATGGATATTGGCATTCAAGATTTGAATACGGAGGTTTATTATTCATCTACAAGAGGGAATTTGTCTCAAGGTGGAGTTTGTTGTGATGTGATTCAAATTCATTGCACAAGGTTAGTCCCACCTCGGAAACGCAACTATATATATGTAAGGCCTATGTAGACGGTAGGGTAAGACAGATAAGACATTTTAGATAAACTCTCATCAATAGTGATTGTCTTCCGAGGTTTTTTCCGTAAGGGTTTTTCCATGTTAAATCTTGTCTCGTATTTGATCTTGTGTTTTTAGCATTATTTGCTAACATTTGGCCGGTCCCCCTCCATCCTCCAATACCTTGGAAATGTTACATGCCGCATCAGTCATCACTCCCCACACCCCACCCCCTCCCCTCTCTTCCAGGTGGCCCACATTACCCTCTGTGGCTTCGTTTCCTTCTCTCCCACCGCTGCTGTTGCAGGTTAGGATGGGAAATGGTTGGTGAGTGGGTGGTAAGGAGGTACAGTGCCGGTGGTGATGACAGGCAACCCGGGCTAGGTTGTGGCGGAGGGCGTTGCATCGGCGTGGTTATTGGAGGGCGAGGCAGAGCTAGGCGGCCGATAAAAGTATAAAACCAAAAGGTTGTCGCCGGCCAGAGTTGGTGATCAAGGTCACAGATGGTGGGGCATCAACAGAACCAGAGGTGAAGTAGCTAGCTACATAGTGCTAGGGGGGTGGAGGACTAACGTTGTGTTTAGATCCGTGAAAAATGGTGAAAAGGGTCATATCAAGCACTATAGCGCACTGGAGCACTTTTCGTTTGTTTATGGTAATTATTGTCCTACCATAACCTAACTAGACTCAAAAGATTCGTCTCATCATATACATCAAAACTATGCAATTAGTTTTTTATTTACCTATACTTAATGCTCCATACATGCGTCATTTACTATAGTTAATGTTTCGATGTAATGGAAAGTTTGGAAAGTTAGGAGTAACTCAACACAACCCAAGAAGCGCCTGCGGAGGGGGGCTAGGGTACTGCCTAGGCGGGGCGAGTCACTCTGCAATTCCATCGACCATCCCCATGTCCATATGCATAACATTACCCCAATACCTTTCCCAATTCTGGATAGGCCGCCACTTACTGCCACCGACCACTCTTTAAATTTCAATCCTCCTCCAAGTCCATTAGAGCAACTCCAGCAAAAGCCCATATTTGAAGCCATACTTTTAAAAATAGAGGCTATCCCTACTTTCTAGGGCTCTAAAGTTTACCCACAGCTCCAGCAGTAGCCTATTTGTTCACTTCCTACGTGTGGGTGCGCGACGGAGATCGGCCTCAGGCTAGGGTGGGGGCGGCGAATCCGCTGGAGCTCCACGCGGTGGCAGTCTGGCAGTTCCCAACCTTGATGTGGCGGAGCTCAAGCTTGGGGCGTCGATGGCGGATCCCGAGGCGACGATGGAAGTCGGCCTCTTGAACCCCACAAAGGGGATCTTCTCCGGTTTTGGTTGCCTGCCACCTCTCTCACCAGTTCCATCACAGCCTTGTATGTGTCTGTACCCATGCCATAACCCACTTCGATTCAAAAAGTTTCTATCAACAACCCCTCTATGTTTAGATCCCTTAAAAAGGTGGTCGAAAAATCACATCGATCACTATAGCGTACTGTAGCACTTTTCGTTTGTTTATGATAATTGTTATGCCACCATGACCTAACTACATCAAAACTATGCAATTATTATTTTTATTTACCTACATTTAATACTCCATGCATGAGGAGAGATTTCATGTGATGTGATGGGACTTTTTTCTTACTGAAAATTTGAGGTGGAATTTTGGAAACTAAACGCGCAGCCAAAATGAAACGACGATTTTACCGTACTGAGTACGAGGATGTTGCACAAAATTGTTCTCACTGAGAAGTGAGAACAAAGTTGTCTTTAGGCTACTCTCTGCACTTCCTAGGTACTATAAATATAAGTGATAGCGCTCCTGCCAGTTTCTTCAAAAGGAAAAGTTAAAAAATTACCAGCATCCACCAAACGAGTAAATCAAATGAGATATTAACACTAGTGACTACTGAGGGTCCTGTGAGACGACTACACCTCAGGGTTGTTGTTGGCAATCTGCAAGCCGCCGCGGAGACGGAGGACGAGATGCAGGGTGGACTCTTTTTGAATGTTGTAGTCAGCCAGTGTGCGCCCATCCTCAAGTTGTTTGCCAGCAAAGATAAGCCGCTGCTGGTCCGGTGGAATTCCTTCCTTATCCTGAATTTTCGCCTTGACATTGTCGATTGTAACAGATGATTCCACCTCAAGGGTGATGGTCTTCCCAGTGAGGGTCTTCACAAAGATCTGCATCTACAGAGAAGGAAATTTATTGTGAAAAACTTATGGATATAGCTAAAGGATACTTCTAATTCCAACTTGTGTCATGCTGCAAACAGGAACAACATATGCACATAGAGCAGGTAAAGTTCTATGACTAACAGTTTGAAAGGTAGTCTTTTTCAGTCAGGAACATTTCAAACAACATGCCAACAAGCCAAATGTGAAGGTTCAACTTTCACACATGTGCGTTAGAAGTACAAAATTTCTAAATGAGAAATCTAGAGATGGAGCTAGAAGTTGGAATTCACAAAAAAATGTGAGACCCAAGCTCAAATCAAGAAATTTTATTCTAAAGAACAAACAAAATAAAGTCAGACTCCCAGTATTGCAAAATTGAACATTTTCATTTTCAAATCATAAAAACAACCTGAAGTGTTTAGATTCACTTTTAAAGTTGCAATTTTAAAGTTGCAATTGATAATTTGATATAGATATTTTTTTCAATCTTCAAAAAAAAATGCTGGGAAATGTTCTTTGCTCACAGGTTCATGGCTAGGTGTTCTAAAGCACATGGGAAGGAAAGACCTCAAAGTGATTCAGGAAACCAAATACACTAAAAGCATGTTGTAGCAGAACCAATCATTCAATTCATAACCACAATTATTATCAGTAGCAGGAATTTACCAAAGCAATATTACTCAAAATAAAGAAAAAATTAACACATACTAATACCAAATAGCAGCAGAAGCACTATATGACATCCAAGATACCACAAGTCAAGCTGCTAGAAAGTAAAAGCTTATGACTAATTAAATACATAAGTCAAAAAAACAAGCTTCATCATACAGATTGGTGACGCAAAAGAAAAGCTGTTAATCAAGTAAGCGAGATCACGCCTAAAGACCCTAACATGCAAGTTAATTAGAAACATGTAAGAAAATTATGCAAAAGTTCACCCAATCACCCTGGAATATAACTGCCAACATCTTGTCATTTAGATTTCAAACAATAAAGTGCGCAACAAAGAAAACCATATTTCAGGGCAACTAGTTCCTCTGAATAAGGAAAAATTGGCACCCTAATATTGTAGCTTATCGAAGTAGCATTGACTATACAACCTCGACAAAACTAGAAGTTCAGAACTAACTAGTATTCATATTCATTCCAAATATAGGATGAATAACAAATCAAAATTTGAAATATTGGATATCTTTTGTCACACGGAAGATAAAAGGCATCATCTAGTTACTTTAATATCTAGGGGGAACAGCCAAGTATTTCACATTACTCGTGAGGGAAGGAAAATGTGGCATAGGAAACCATGTGCTACAACAAACGTGGATTCAGTCATTCAGTAAGTCAGTAACTGCCAGTCTAGCATTGTGCGGTAGTAATATGAAGTTTGCAGACTTCTAAAACGGAAAAAATGAAAAATAATCAGCATGCAAAGTAGGTCCCGTTGCAAATTATTAAACATAGGAGATCAAAACTGAAAATCAAAGAGCAGCAGAAGGACAGCTTGATGAGGAGTTAGGACATCAAGATCAACTGCTGCAAATAACTGTTCTGTAGTATACCCTGAACCCCATAAATAGCCAAGATATAAACATCAGGAAGACAGGAACGGATGTAAAGTGATGCAGGAAATCAAATACACTGAAAGCACATAGTAGCAGACCCGATTGTTCGATTCATAACCATAATTCTCAAACTTACACATTTCCAAAGCAATATTACTCAAAATAAAGAAAACATTCAAATTTATTAATACCAAATACCCACAGGACCACTACCTGACATCCAAAATATCACATGCCAAGCTGCCAGAAGGTAAAAGTTTATGGACCAATTAAATACTTAAGTCAACAACACGCTTCATCATACAAATTCATAACTCGAAAGAGAGCTGACTAATCAAGCAAGCAGAGATCACCCATAACATGTTTAATTCAAGGATATTGTCAAGTTAATTTGAGACATGTGAGTCAATCATGCAAAAGTTCACCCAATCATCCTAACATATGACTACCAACACCTTGTTATTGAGATTTAAAACAATAGGGTCCACAAAGAACACCATATTTTAAGGGCAACATATCCTATGGAAACCAGCTTCGTGTGCAAACTATGGAAACTCCCATCACAATCGCTGGATCTCCATCCGAAGGCCAGAGAGAGAGGTGGGAAACTTTAGCACTTAAACCCTCCCACCATTAGCTTTGCTAATCACAATTTTCCTAAAACCCCCCTCCAAACTAAACTTGGGACGGAGGATCTAGTAAACGGCATCTCCCCGCACAGCTAAGTGTTTGCACACGAAGTTGGTTTCCATAAGGATATGTTGCCTATTTTAAGATCAACTAGTTCCTGTGAGCACCCTAATGTTATAGCTTATCCTTCAATAAGAAGTAGCATTCACTATACAACCACAAAAAAACTGTAGTAAGATTTTGAATAAATTAACAATGAATCCACAGATGTAAAAGTTCAGAAGTAACTAAAATTCATATTCATTTCCAAGTTTTGAATATAGGACGGATACCAAATCAAAATTTAGAAATATTGAACATTTATTGTCACATAGAAGATAAAAGGCGTCATCTAGTTACTTTCATAGCTAGGACGAACAGCTAAGTGTTTCACATTACTCGTGAGAGAAGGAAAAAAGTGACATGGGAAATCATGTGCTACAGCACTTGGCGAATTCAGTCATTTAGTAACCGCCACTCTAGCATTTAGTAGCACGCAGTTTGCAAACTTTTAAAATGAAAAAGAAGCAGGTTGCAAAGCAGAACCAAATGTAAAAAATAGCAAGTCAAAGCTGAAAGCCAAAGTGCAGTGGGAGGACAGCTTGAAGAGGAGCTAGGCCATCAAGATGAACTGCTGCAAACAGCTTTCTGCAGTACACCCTGAACCCCATAAATAGCCAAGATATAAATATCAGGAAGACATGAAAGCGAGTATTATCATCATATCATGGCAGCAGGGAGATATGCTAGCTGTATGAAATAAGTACGCAATCAACAAAACACACTTGATCATACAGATATTTAACCACGTGCTTTACTACTCAGGAAAATAGTTCACCATGACATTTGACTGGCAACAACTCGTTATTAAGAGTTCAAACAGTAAGGTTTGCAGCAAAGAGAACACGATATTAAGACCAATAAATCTCACTTGACTGGAAAAAATAAACATCTTAACCTTCCAACTTTTCCTGGATTAATTTTTAGCATCAACTATTCCATGTCAAAGCTCAAAGTTCAGAACTAACAATATCCAAATTCATCTGAATGTTTCAGATATAGGATGAATACCAAATCAAAGTTGAAATATTGGAGCAGTGTGCAAAGAAGGATGAAAACATGTCAAATAATCAAGGATATGTATTGATCAGTTAATCTCGGTTATGTATCAGTTGATGTAAACTAAAACATGTCAGCTAATCAGGCAAAAGTTGAACCCGACATTTGTGTATGACTTTGTTATTGAGTGACCAAACATTAGGCACACAGAAATCCAATCAAACTGAAGTGACAAAAATACACACACATCGGTTGTACAAAATTGAATTGATTTAAGATTTATCTCGTGACAGTGGTGCACAGCTCTCTAATAGCTTAAGAACAAATTAACTACAGATGAAAAGCACAGGGACTCCAGAACAAATTCCCAAAACATCACATGCGACAAATCCCTGCGCACAAGCATTACCGCAGTGAACCCAAGAAATTCAGGAACAAGCTAGACCAACAGATTTGTCCTTTTCAGACTGGGGTGCCCTATTTCCATTAGTTAGAAACAAAAATCCTGCTTCTACGGTAAAGTAGGCTCTGGGAAGCGAATGGAATACAATCAGACTACTACAGTGCTACCCATGGTCTACGTACTTTGTGATTTCAAGCTTTGATAGTATAAATCAGAGAGGAAGATTGAAGTATTAACAGAACAGGACAGAACCGAACTGAACTAGAACGGAGAGAAATGTTGAGACAATATAACCAGACCTAGATTCCAGATCCGAAAGGGGGCAATCGGCAAGGTAACAGCAACCCAAGGATCAAATTAACAGGGCGCGAGCGAGAGTAGTGGGGGATCGATTAATTACCTTGAAAATCCGGGAGCCGGTTGCGCCTCTCTCGCGTTCCTCTTAGCTCTGCTTCTTTGTAGAAAGGGGAGTGGAAGACAATGCGACGGATCACGCCGGAGTCACCCCGAAGCCGCCGCACGGTCGGATCGTGGGGAGCTCGAAATTTATAGAGGAGGCTCCGCGATCCAATCCCCCACCCGGCAGGGTTACCTCTCACCACCCCTGCTGTGCACGCGATGGCCTCCTCGCCGGATTGGGTCGATTTTGCTGCCCTATTGCGGTGGCTTACGCGGTTCCGCGTCCGGAAGGCTCGGTGGTAAGCTGTGCCTGTGCCTCACCGCCGGTGCCGCGCTCCCGCCGTCCTGCGTGCGCCGTCGCATTCGTCCGCTCGCACGGCATCGACGTTTGGTCGCATTCGTCCGCTCGATGCCGACTCGTAAGAATTGTAACCGTCCCCATCCAAATAACCCTTGACATTTCACTGTTCACACACGCATCGCGTCGTCGTCGTTCCCTCCCGGGATTTCTTTTTTTCAACTTAGAGGGATTTCAAATTCCCCTTCTGCATATGGATGTTGGAATTTTCCATGTTCTTTTTTTCGACGAAAAGGGCGGAATTTTCCATTCTGTGAATGGATGCTAGAATTCTTTTCTGAATTTCTCAAGTGTAACTTGTGCGAATGAATGTTCAATTTTGTCTGGTATTCAGGTTGTATTGGTAATTGATAATGAAATTGTTGACTAGAACAAAAACATAAGACGTTTTAAACAAGCTTTTAATTGTTTTATATATATAGTCTAAAATCCGAAGAAGAATCGTCCAAACTAGGCATGCAAATGTGAAAACATTTATTCGAAGTATATCCGTATCCATGTTCGTTTTTAATGTAGTAACTAAATTGGATATGTTTGAATTCATTTTTTCATGAACCGAATTTGTATTCGTATTCGAAATAAATGTGGATATGGATGGAATATACAATATTATCAGTATTCGTATAGAATAAACATGTCTTTCAATCATATTATAAACCATTATTTTGAGTTATTTTGAAACTAATATTTTATCTATGTAAATTCCTTTCAAATACTTTAGTTTATACATTCAAAATTTATATGATTTATTCAATTATTGATTTTATTAAAATAATTTTTAACAAGTGTTTCTTGTCTACATGTATTATATTTAATCTCTATTTATATATTTTATAATGATATTGTTTTCCAAAACTATCGATAAAGTACATTGAATTCAGGTTATATCCACTTTGTATTCATATTCGAGAACATCTGAAACAGTAGTAGTATTCACAATAAAAATATGGTAAAAGGTGCTATTCAAATCTGATTCCATATACATCCGATCTGATTCCACCCTTTGCCCAAATCATTAAAAAAACAGTGGTCTAAATATATAAGTACTCACCTAACCTAGAGCAACCCTAATAGTAGCCACCAAATCGGACCCTACAAATCTTAAACGAGGGTTGCTACTATTTTTTTGAAATTTACTCTAACTTCACCGATAGCCCCTCGTAAATAGAGGCCTCCCTAGGGATCACATGAATGGACGGTGGAGGATGGATTTGGTGGCTTCTCCAAAATATGGGTCAAATAGAGAGTCCGTTGAAGTATAACTCTTTTGTTCGGCCATCTAAACATCGGATATGAGTTGCTCTTAATCTATAAATTTTCAGATCCAGAGCTTTACCAAACCAAATATATCCATAACTAGCTGCTGTTTGACGATCTGTAGAAAGATTATTATTGAAGTGGCAAAAATTACATAATTAGAGCAGCTAGTGCCAAGCTCAACTTTTACAATCTATACATTACTAAAAGGATATATTTGTAAGACTGCCGGCTTTTTTCTAGGAATGGACGAAAAGAACTACAGGTGTTGTTTGTCTTCATGGCTGCTCTAGCAATTCATCCACCCCTAAATATTCATTTGTAGAAACAGATCACGCGATGGACTAATCACCGTCTGACGCAATTGGAGTGCCGTCGTTTCCTTCTTCGTCTGACGGTCTGAGCCCATCACGACCATAGCGCGCGGCCAGCTGATCAGCGCGGCTCGACTCGGCATACAACTGAAGCACAGTTTGCGTGTGTGAAGAAACAATGCACCGACGCAACGCCAAGGTCCAAGTGAAAGCAACAGCCATTAGTAATCCTAGGGTGGTGTTTAGATGTTGAATTTGGGAGGGTGAATTTGGGAGTATGATGTCACTTCGTAATCATTGCGTCACTGTAGCATTTCGTTTGTATTTGCGAAAAATTGTCCAAAAATTGATTAATTAGGCTCAAAATGTTCGTCTCGCAGCGCACAACAAAACTGTGCAATTAGTTTTTGATTTCATCCACGTTTAGTACTACATGCATGGTATGACATTTTGATGTGACGGAGAATCTTCTTTTTGCATAGTAAATTTGGGAGTGGAATTTTTGAACTAAACATGGCCCTAGGACTTGTTTAATTTCAAAGTTTGACATGTCAAACTTGACATTTTATCATTAATATGTTATTGTAGTATTTCGTTTGTCCAAACATTGATTACTAAGCTCAAAATATTCGTCTCATAAAGTACAGCAAAACTGTGTAATTAATTTTTGATTTTATCTATATTTAGTATTTCATGTCGATATTTTAATGTGATAGAAATATTTTTTTATGAAATTTGGGGAACAAGGCCGACGCAGCTGAAGTCAACGAGAAGTACCGTTGGTTTTTCTTTTCTGGCATCGACAACTATAGGCCTATAGCCATCGACCAATATGCGTTAAGTACTTTCACCATCACGTCTCGATCTCTAAATAATTTTTTGCATCTTTCCACGATGGAAGAATCGTAGACAGATCCGACGATGGGCCGTCAGGCTCATGAGAGCAACTTCAACAACGAGAATCTTGGTCGTCTTTACCGTGTGCCGTAGCGTGAACCAATTAACAATATATTGTAGGTAGCGATAAGTCAACAGGGTTTATTCTGTGTCATGTCTTATTTATTAGCTTCTCGATCATCACCGGGTCGTGACTGCACCCGGTGCTAAAAGGACTCTTTAGCACCGGTTATTCTGCCCGGTGCTAAAGGGGTACCCCTTTAGTCTCGGATTAGTTGCACCGGGTGAAAACCCGGTGCTAAAGGGCTTTCCCACCCGGTGCAGATGTCGATCATTCTGTTGGTGCTGGTTCGATCTTCAGAGACTTCGAATCGACAGTCCGATCAGGTAACTGATGAATTCTCCCTAACTGATCTGACTCTCTGGGGCTTAATTTCTTTGTAATTCCTTCTTCACTTGCTCCACCGTACGTGCTGTCATTCCTTGTTGAGGGGCAATCGCCATTGCCCTCCAGGGCAGTATATCAGGTGGGGAATAATGCTCTTCCCCTCCGAAGACCCCTAAAAAGAAAAATCAAGACCTCATCTACATGACTATAACAGTGGATTAATTTGGACGGTGAAAATATATGTACCAAGGAAGTCTATGAACTTACTCTCAGGTGTTTCTTATTAGGACTGGAGACGCTATTTTAACTCTGAACCGAGCACTATTTTCTTTTGCTTTGTTTGACCTACAGTTTCTTGACCGTGCTGTCAAGGGCCCTGTTCGCCTCGCTTATCAGCAGCCAGCCAGCAGTATTTTAGCTGCCCGTTGATACGAGGGAACGTTCTCCAGTCTGCACAGGATCGGATCCACCGTTGCATCTACAGTTGGCGGTAGAGGTTAAGTCTTTGTTTGATTTCCTCGGATTTTATTTTAGGTGGAACGATAGATACAAGAAGATATTTATAATAGAACAACAAGAGATCGGGATTCATTCGGGATTCATGTCGGGTTCAACATTGTGTTTCTGGTCCTAGATGTGGATGATATATTACTGATCGGAAATGATAGTCCAATGCTTGAAGCCATTGTTAAAACATCATTGAAAAAGAGTTTTTCGATAAAGGATTTAGGAGAGGCGGCTTACATTCTGGGTATTAGTATCTATAGAGATAGATCAAAAAGGCTAATTGGATTAAGCCAAGACACGTACATTGACAAGATATTGAATCGGTTCAATATGCAAGATTCCAAGAAAGGTTTTTGCCAATGTCACATGGTATTGCTCTGAGCAAGAGTCAGTGTGCTACGACACCTGATGAGCAAAAGAGGATGAGTACGATTCCTGATGAGCAAGAGTCAGTGTGCTATTGACAAGATATGTTGAAAAGTGTCACACCCGGATTTTCACGAAAACCCAAATGCGGCCATATGTGTGCCCAGGAAGTCATAGTACACATATAGCGAACAAATATGATAACAGAGAAAGTGTTTACATCAGAGTGCCTCATAAATGATCTAAGCAATAACAACAGAAGACTTATAAACTCTCAACTAATGGAGCCGCAATCCACAGGGACTCTGACTGGGAGACCACAACTCAGTAGTACGGTAAATCTTTGGGAAACTCAGCAGCAGACTCATGCCCAGCCCAATCTGTTTACCTATCCGGGATTTTGTTAAATAAAATGACAAGTGTAAGTAAACAATTACTTAGCAAGTATAGCACGAGTATGAACGCTCAAAATAGGTTAGACACGGCTCAACTGCATTAGCATTTTTAGTTGGTTCATTTTAACATTAACCAAATTACTACAAGTGAATGAAACCCAGTTGTAACCCAATTAATTAAGTATAAGTGACATTAAACATAAATAAACATCATCTTCTAAATAAAAAGGATCTAGACCGCTCGTGACCAGGAGCAAGGCTATCATGATAGATTTTACACTCTACAGAGGTTTCACCCTTTGCTCACCAGTCGCATAAAAGTTCAGAGAACTTTGCACCCAACCACGCACATCAACACTTCCGAGATGTGACTGCACAGGGACACTACGAGGTTTTTCACAAGACACCCTAACAAGACAGTGGCCGATTATGGTACAACACACGTAGTATGGCCCAGGCACCAAGATTGACTGACCCTCAGGGCGCAACGTGAGGGGGTCAATGGCGTCCAGAGCGCGGGCTACACAAGCCAACCAATGCGCAACGTGTGGAGCTCCAACGCGAGGGCTCCCAGCACGGGACTGTGCCTAACGAGACATAGCCAACGGATAATCTGTCCTCGGTGGATCAAGACATACTCTCACCCATGCTTCCCATAACATCGTTGGCCCCGACGGTAACCACTGACAAGCTAGAGCCGTACAAGCTACTTGACCAAGACCAGAGCCATAATAGTTCTAGCGGTGGCAACAGGCTCCTAGGTTGCTGCTTTAAGAACCGGACCTTACGGAGAGACACCAGAGAAAAGCACACAACACATGCTCTAGTTCCCTAAACCATGTTGCTAAAAAGAAAGTTTTATCATTAATGTTGAAGTGAACCATTATGTCAAATTTAACAATCAAATAATAGCGACAGTAGCTGTGCATAGCAAAGATTCTACCCATATGCAATAATCCCAAGGTAACAAGGACAAGAGTAAACAAACTAGGTACAACCTTAATGGTACATCAATTTTTGACACATGCATGTATGAAATAATTTAATATAAGTGAGTAGGTAGCAAGGATTGTCCGTGCTATGACTTGCCTTCCTCGAAGGGCAGCAGCTGCTGCTACTGTTGTGGGTCCTGCTCCGGAAAGTCCTCACCGAACTCGAAGTCCAAAGCGTACGGCTCACAGACTGGACACGAATCACCATACAAGCGAGCACGCAAACCAATACATGCAAACAAATAATAATCTATTAGAATAGTACAGCAAATAGTAGAAACAGTACAAATAAAGCTTCTAGAAATATTCTACGCTTCACTACGATCACATGAGCGTGAAAATCACACTAATCGGAGCTAAAACGAAAAAGATATGGCTTTTCTAAGTTATAGGGACATGCTGGTAAGTTTTTAAAAGTTGCAGGGGCTAGTTTGTGAAAACACCAGGGACCTATGTGAAATTATGCTATAGACGCGGGGGCTAACGTGCAAAAATGCTAAAACAGGACGGCGGGTTATAATTTTAAATAGGTTAGGGGGCTTTTCATGAATCCAGGGGCACATTTTTAAATACTTTCCTACTGGAGTGGACCACGGGTTGATTCTCGGGAAAGGGAGGAGCTCGTTTGGAAGAGTGTCGATGCTGACCATTACCCTCCGGTTTGATTGAGGGCGGCAGACGCGTGGCGACCATTGGATGCAGATTCTAGGGCTCAAAGCGGATTGGGGGAAAGGCTGCCGGCGACGACGCAAAGATACGGCGGCGCTGCACGAAGGCGGCGGCGGCTCGCTGGAGAAGGGGCGTCCCGGGGCTAGGGAGCCCCATTTTCTGCGTGGTCTGGCCCTGCAGGCTCGGAGGAACATGGCGAGAACACCTAGGGTGCTCAAGTCGAGGGGGAGTCAGTGGGGGCGGCGCACGACGGCGGCCGGTGGAGCGGAGCTCCAGTGAGGGTGGGCGAGGGTGCTAGGGGGCGAGTGTGTGTGTGTGTTGGCCCGGGGTGTTTCTCACCTCCTGGCGAAGCTCCTGGTGGGTCCAATTGACGCGGAGCGGTGCCGGAGAGTGGAGGTTGTTGGCGCAGCGGCGAGCTCGGGATGGCAGCGTGCATAGAGCTCGAGGGAGGGGCTTCTGCGGGCTTGGGGCTTGGTGGAGGGGTTGGTGGGGTGCTGGAGGCTCTGGTGGGCAGCTTATATAGGCCGGAGGCGATCACAATTGGTAGGGGCGCGGAGATTGGGTGGAGAATCGGCGGCCGACGACGCTTTCCATCGCGGGGGAAGAACTTCCATGCAGGGAGCGTCGCGGGGAAGGAAAGAGGAGGCATGGAAGGAAGGCGGGGGTGCTAGGAAGCTTCGACGAAGCTGTTGCGAGGCCCACCGACGCGGAGCTGGTGGGCGGCTTTCGGGCGGCAGTCACGGGCGTGGGAGGGGAAAGAATGGAAGGAAGGAGAAGCAGCTGACCAGTGGTGCTGAGGTGTCGGCGAGAGCAGGAGGGGAAAAAGGGAAACGAGGCAGTGGCCCGGCGCGCGGAGAAGATGGGCCGAGAGGGAGCCAGGCTGGGGGAAAGGAAGGGGGGAAAGCTGAGCCGAGCGGGGAGAGGGGAGGGAGCTGGGCTGAGCCAGGGAAAGAGTAGGGGGGAGAAAGCGGACTAGGGAAAAGTTCAGGGGGAAAGTGAACTCGACTGAGAATAACTTTTCTAGGACTCCAAACAAGGTGATTCAAATTTGAATTTAAATAAATTTAAATTCTCAGTTGAAGCACAAGCAATACAAAAATTAAATGCAGCAATGCCAACAACCAAAATTAAATGCAGCAGCATGAATGCAACAAAAATATTTCTACAACTTATATTTGATTTTAATATTCATAAATAATTTCATTTAACCTATAATAAATATGAACAATTAAAATAAAAGCCAATAAATTACTAAAAAATTTAAATATGCTATTTTTGGGTGTTACAAAAAGCTTGCATGTATGATTGTCTCTAGTGCAAGTGGGAGATTGTTGGTGATATGCCCAAAAACTCATCATCACAATACAATTTAAATGCCCAATAGGATATTGATCCAAGAGGGATTAGGGTTACTGGTGGGCCTATGAGATAGAAACTAATTAGTACGCCCTATATATACGAGGGGGGGGGCTAAGGGGGCGAGAGACTTGATAGCCGCGCCACCACCCTAGCTGCCGCCTCCTCTCTCTCGGCCGCCGCCCTTGCCGTGCGTGCGGTGCTAGCACACCGACGCCCGGCGTTCCATCCCTGTACGTGTGGACTCCGTGGAAGCGCTGCTGCGACTGTTGCGCTGATCGACTGCTGGGATCAAGAACGAGGAGCTCGGTTCGTGGGACGTGATCGACTACTTCCTCTACATCGACACACGACTTCTTTCGTTGCGCTGCGCGTCTAGTGGTAACGATCTATGATCTTCTACTCGCAAGTATCTTGGGTGTATGCGGTAGTGATGCTAGCGTAGCCTACCTTTTTCCCTTCACGTATTAGACTCAGCATCTTCAAGAGATTAGCTAAAAAGACTAGTCAAATTTATTAATTTAGCCACTCTAAAAATAGATTTGACTAATAAATAACAGAGCAAATTCAACAGATTCTATAAAGATGGCTAGTGAGGTAGGCTACCTAAAAATAGCTAGCGAATGAGGTGGAATGGCGAGCCATTAAATTTGGAGGGTCATTTACGTAGTCGGTTGGAAACGTTTTTTTCTCTAACAATGGCTAAATTTAACTTTAGAAAATGATTTGACTATTTTCTTGGAGATTCTCTCGGGTATGGAATGGTCCGTTTGTGTCGCCACTAAGCCAAATGATACAATAATCCCCTCGGCCCAGGGCCCAACTTTGGATTAATAGCCTAATTTACCGATCACACAAAAGCCTCAAAGGGTATAGTGGGTGGAAATAATTTAACAAATGAATGTTGGAGGTGAGGGTACTCGATGAGATTTAACATTCCATAGATTCGCAGTGGTCTTTCAAAAAAAAGTTGATTTACAGTGGTTTAATAATGAATGGTGCACTGGTGAGGGAACGTAAAGAGCAACTCCAATAAATTAAGAAAAATCTATTCCCCTATATTTATTAAAGGGGATTAAGAAAACAATTTTTTTTTAAAATACCGGGAAGAGGTGCTCGAGCGGATCCCCTTTTCTCTTTCCCTCTCCCCTGACACATAGGGCCCACATGTTAATGATATAATTAATCTTTCTTTTCTTTTTCTTGCTTCGTCTACCTCTCTTCTTTCTCTACGCGGGAAGCTGCGGCCGTCGGAGACGCGGGGAGCCGCGGTGCCGCCCAGGAGCGGGGTGGCCTCAGCCAGCGGCAGTGCCGCCTAGAGGCGTGCAGCGCGGGGGGAGCTGCGGTGTCGCCCGGGTACGGACCGCCTCGGCCAACGGAGGCGCCGTCCCAATGCACGGCGGACGTGCGGGTGCTGCATTGCTGTCCGGACGCGGGGCAGGCTTGGCCAATGGCGACGCAGCCCGGACGCAAGGCGGCCGCGGTGACCTGACCTGGACATCGAGCGAGCGCATGGAGGGGCGGCGACTGCGGGGAAGCGGCCTCGCGCGTGCTCGTCTCACCTACGGGAAAGCGTTGGGAGACGGGATGATAGAGAAGAAAAATATGGGAAGGGGACAGAGGAAAAGAAACATGTGATTGAGGAAAGAAAGGGAAGAGAAAGGCAGATAGATTACGAAATGGATCCGTTAGAGCTAAAATTTTAGCACTCAATCCCTTTAACCAGGAATATAGGAAAAGGGGATTGATTTTCTCAATCCGTTGGAGTTGTCTAGCTGTTAGAGAGAAAATGAGAGAACGAGAGGAATGAATGAATAGAATGATTCATAGATTATGAACAGTATTGTTGTACATATATATACAAGCCCAAGGTATGCCAATGAAAGGACATGTCCCTTAGGGGGAACTGCTGTTAGCAGTTATGTTAATCCTAATTATCCTAATTGATCACTAACTAAATAATCTTAACACTCCCCTTTGATCAATTGGTTCTGTAAAAGTCTTCGCTGTTCAACAATTCTAATCTTGAATTTTTGGAAAAAAACTGTAGTAAGAAAAACCAAATTATATATATACCAGGCAAGACTTTTGGTTTGACATATGAACGTGCCATGCTTCAATTG
>OAMR01000116.1:2288495-2316119 GCA_900205405.1 Echinochloa crus-galli
CCACCCTAGCCGCCGCCTCCTCCTCTCTCTCGGCCGCCGCCCTTGCCGTGGCGTTACATCCCCGTACGTGTGGATTCCGTGGAGGCGTTGCTGCGACTGCTGCGCTGATCGGCTGCTGGGATCAAGGACGAGGAGCTCGGTTCGTGGGACGTGATCGACTACTTCCTCTACATCGACGCGCGACTTCTTCGGCTGCGCTGTGCGTCTAGTGGTAACGATCTATGATCTTCTACTCGTAAGTATCTTGGGTGTATGCGGTAGTGATGCTAGCGTAGCCTACCTGTTTCCCTTCAGTTGGATCCTTTCCTTCATTCAACCAAGACAAGACGATGGTTGATCCGGCGTAAGAAACTAGGTGTCGCTACTCGCTGGTGCCCCATCTTCGTACCACTAGTACTCCATCCGTCCCATAATATTTGTCGTTGGAGGACTGTGCCTCCCTCACAATCCCAGTTCCCAAGAGACACGTATAAACGGACAGAAGGAGTACATATCGAATGCGAAACTTGGCATCTGTTAGGCGGAATGGAGCCGTTTAGCCCTTGTTTAGTTCCCAAAAGGCAACCCCCAAGTTCACTATGCAAAAAGAAGATTCTCATCACATTAAAATGTCATAACATGCATGGAGTACTAAATATAGATAAAATCAAAAATTAATTGCACAGTTTAGTTGTACTCTGCGAGACGAACATTTTGAGCCTAATTAATCAAGTTTTGGATAACTTTTCACACGTACAAACGAAATACTATAGTGACGCAATGATTACGAAGTGACTCCAAACCCCTAAATCCCCGCCCCTGTTCTCCATCTAAACAAGGCCTTACATCAACACACAGCTCAAAATCATTCAAGGACGCAATGGAAGCGAGCCAATACAGAGAACAACATTACAAGGCATGGTACAAATTCAGTGACACCAGTTCGCTATTTCTATTTCTTTCAAAAAAAAGTTTGCTATTTCTATGAAACTACTACTGCAAGTGGCACCGTGGAGGTACAGGCGTGCAGCAAGGCAATGGAAGAAACACCTGGAACCCCTCCATATCTGACACGGGACCGACTCACTGACGCCCAAACTGTTCCGATGTCTCGCTATCATCCTCGGCTACGCGTGGCCAAATTCAACCCCAAATTTTACTATACAAAAAGAAGATTCTCATCACATTAAAATGTCATAACATGTATGAAGTACTAAATATAGATGAAATCAAAAACTAATTACACAATTTTGTTTTACTCTACGAGACGAACATTTTAAGCCTAATTAATCAATTTTTGACAATTTTTCACACATACAAACGAAATGCTACAGTGACGCGTGATTCCCAAAGCTTCCAATTTGAAATGCCAAATTGGCATCTTGTACCAGGCCTTACTACATGTTGCGACGGCGGAACATTGGGACGGTGGCGACGAAGAGACCGCCAATCAGCAACACGAACAGTACAAAGCTTGCCACCGGAGTTGCAGCGCCGGAGGCAAGTGCTGTCCCGGCCAGCGAAGAGACTGCCACTCCCAGGAACTGATGAAGGTCCTCTTGGCGCCAGCGTTCAGCGCCGCCGCCGCCGCCGGCGACGACCTCTCCCGGGCCAACCGCTCCGACCAGGCCCTCTTCAGCATGAACCTGCGCACACATGTAGTAGATTTGTAAAATCTTTTTGGCCATGCTTGCTTATATCGAAACTCGACAGCGCAAGCAATTCAGTGCAAGAACCTCCGGAAGGAAAAAAAAACACGAGTGGTGTAAAAAGGCCCAAAATCAGCTCAGGTTGGGCTGTCCAAGTGTTTACAGTAATGGGCTGAGCTTAGGCACCTAGTGGTCTAGCACACCATGGCCTAAAGTGGCCCGAATTCTTTGTAGGCCCGAGCAACCACTTAGATCCAAACTAAGCCGGGCCTTTTTCTACCGGCCCATGCAGGGATGTAAACTGCGTTCGGTCCTCTAAGTAGACAACCTGTTGTACGTGGGCCAAAACTTGATTCGCGTGGCAGTGTCCTTGGTTATGCGTTTCTTTTTTCCTCGCCAAAAAGTTATGATGGGGTATATATATTTTTTTGTGAAAGACGTATTCCTGATATTTGAATTAGAAATTTCGTATCTATAAACTTCTTATTATTTGGAAAACGTAATACACAACTCAAAATATCCCTGTAAACTTTGATTTTTTTTTGTGAAATTCAAATTATTATCTTTCAAACGAAATTTGTATTTTAAACATATAAACAAACAGATTTTGAAATTTGAAGTGTTAGAATTTTATGATGTTTCTCCGTGAGGGCTATATAGCTACCTAACAAGAAAAAGAAATTGCTCGACCCGTTAACAACTATGTATATCTGTTATTTCGCAACGCACAAGAAATTCACTCATCCAAGGAATCAATACTACTCCGTCTCTGTCCAGAAGTCCATCGCAAATTGAAGGGGAAGACCTACTGCAAAGTTTCTTAAAAAAAGGGAAACCAGTTAATCCAATTGAGGAATTAAAGCTTGTGATGGAGCATGTACACTCCACCTCGAGGTTATTGTCGTTGGTCTTGCCAGCGAACATGTTCATGGAATTTTGGCAGGAAGACAGGGGACAAGGTGCAGGGTGGAATCCTTCTGAATATTGTAATCAGCGAGCGTGCGACGGTCATCGAGCTGCTTGCCCGCGAAGACGAGGCGCTGTTGGTCAGGCGGAATCCTCTCCTTCTCCTCAATCCTGGCCTTCGCATTGATGATAGTGTTAGGATACTCTACCTCAAGGACGAGCGTCTTGCCGGCGAGGGTCTTCACAAAGATCTGCACCATCTGAAGCCAGGAACAAACGACTCAGAACAGATGCACAAACATGTTACAGGTACCATTCAACTGAAAACCACACAGAATAGAACTGCTAGATGGAGTACTGCACACAGTTAATCAATCATGATCTAGACTGTTGTGAATTATGAAGTTCATGTAGTAAGGCATGCAAGAAAGGAATCAGATCTTACGACCAACTAATTCCACTGAACTAAAAAAAGTGCCCTGAATCTTTCCTCCAATTGATCAAACTCACGAATCTTTTTTTTTGAACCATGGCACCTAAATACATTACTACAAACAGAAGTACAGAGTTTTGCAAAAAAAGAAAGTAGAAGTAAAACAAATAGGAACTCAGCCCGAAGAAGGATTAGAAACAGAGTGTCTGCCCATGGACTACCTACCTAGTGACCTGAGGATAGGAATCCTTAAGGACAGAGGAAGACGTTAGTTTTAACAGAACCAGAAATCTACAGTGGATTTCAGAGTAATGTTCACTAGACAAGAACAAAACACTGAGCCATAATTTCACATCAAAATGGCTCCACCACAAAGTCTACAAAGCTAATGCAAACAGTTGCCACATCTACAAGAACGGATCTGGTGGCCTACAAGTTGTGCCAAGACTAGACGGGGCTTTGAATCACAAAAAGGGCTTAGGAGGAGCACGGGTAACAACCAACATACTGAAAAATCAGGCTCCAGTTAAGTTCAGCAACACGTGCAAGGTAATCTGAAACATATGTCTCAAGTAAGAAAGATCAGACCACAGTATGAGTGGCAAAATTGTAGGAAGTCTAATACAGAAATCCAGATCCTGAGCATAACTACTTATCAAGGGATTCATTGAACTGACAGAAACTCACAACTGTTGAGGACCCATTAATTGTGAAAATGTGAAAGCAGTGCATAAACCAGAATCTAGCACAAATTAGAAAAAAAATATAGCATGCTAAACCAAAGAGCAGGGGAAGCACAACTTGAACAGCAACTAGACATCTTGATGAGCTGCTGCATACAATTGTTCAAAATAGCATACACGCTGAACCACCCTTAATATCCAAGATACTAAATACTAAATACCAAGAATGATGGCAGCAGTAGTTGTACTTGAGATAAGTTAACTGGATCAATTATTCGCACAGATCAACAAAACACACATGATCATACAGATTGCATACCACGTCCTTACTGATAGGCAGATCATCTTCCCTGATACTTCTAGTGCAGGGACATGTGCAAGTTAAACTAAAACACGCGATTCAATCAGGCAAAAGTTTACCCTGTTATCGAGTTTTTGTCAAAACAGCAGGTGAGTAACGATGGAATTTAGAGGCTTGGCCCATTAAAGCCCATGAAGAAATTCCTAAATAAATCTCAAAGGCCCATATGTGCTTGAGGAAGTGGTGGATGGGTGCAACCTTTAGTCCCACATTGCTAGTTGAGAGGAGGGATAACCAACTTAAATATGGAAGTTGTCTCCACTCCTCCAAGCTATATGTGTGGGGAGAGAAGGGAAGCTTCACACGCGCGCGCTCGCTTGCTCACCGGGGCGAAGGGCGCACGACGTCTGCGTGAATGGTCCGCCGAAATCCGGCCCCTTGCCTTGCAGGGGCGCCTCCTTTTGCTGTTTTAATTTTTTGGTTTCATTGGCTATCAAGTCGGCGAGATACCTGTCAGCTTCTGCCAAAATACAATCACCGGCGTGCAACGGGAGAGGCCGGAACCCTTCGTCCATGTGATCCTGCACCGGGATATAGTGATTCGAATTGGATTTCGGATGCTGATGAGTTGTATGCTACGAGTGGGTATGTGTTTACCCTTGTAGGTGGTGCTATATCATGGAGGTCTTGCAAACAGACCATTTTGATGAGGTCAACCATGAAAGCAGAGCTTACTGCCTTGAACACAACCACTGTTGAGGCAGAATGGTTGCGTGAGCTCTTCTTGATGTACTTGCCGGTGGTTGAAAAACCGATACCAGCTATCCTTATTAACTGTGACAATTAGACGGTGATAGTCAAAGTAAACAGTGCTAAGGATAATGCGAAGTCATCAAAACACGTCAAGAGACGACTGAAGTCTGTCAGGAAATTGAGAAACTCCGGAGTAATAAGTGTGACTTATATTCAAACAGATAAAAACCTGGCAGATCCTTTTACCAAAGGGCTATCACGTAACGTGATAGAGAGTGCATCGAGGGAGATGGGTTTGAGACTCGTTTAAGTTGCCGAAGTGGTAACCCAACCTATGTGATCGGAGATCCCGTGAATTAGGACTCTGTCGTTGAGTTTGCTAGTGCTATATATAGCCTGCCTATGCTCACCGGATGATCTTCAAGCAACAAATATGCCAACGCCTACCTACGGATGCCGTTGTCTATTGCTTCCTCTAGTCCTTGCTGAAACACCGGTATATAAACAGTAGTGAGAGACAGGCAAAATCTCATATGGGTATTTGAGATCTGGTGGGGGATTGATGGAATTTAGGGGCTTGGCACATTAAAGCCCATGAACAAATTCCTAAATGCCTAAATAAATCTCAAAGGCCCATATGTGCTTGAGGAAGTGGTGAATGGGTGCAACCTTTAGTCCCACATTGCTAGTTGAGAGGAGGGATGACCAACTTAAATATGGATGTTGTCTCTACTCCTCCAAGCTATGTGTGTGGGGAGAGAAGGGAAGCTCCACACGCGCGCGCTCGCTCGCTCGCCTCGCCAGGGCAGGGCGGGGTGAAGGGCGCGGGCGCACGACGTCTGTGTGAATGGTGCGCCAAAATCCAGCCCCTCGCCTTGCAGGGGCGCAGTTTCCTTTTGCTGTTTTAATTTTTGGTTTCCTTGGCTATCAAATCGGCGAGATATACGGAGTCCTTATCGGTTTAGAGATCGTGGACTACCGCTTCCCAATATAATCGACCCGTCGGCTTCTGCCAAAATACATCTAATCAAGTTAGGTTTCTGTCTTCTCTCGCTGCTACGCCACCGCTCTAGTTCTACTCCATCTCGATCACCGGCATGCACCGGCGAACGGGAGAGCAGGTCTCCGGAACCCTTCGTCCTTGTGATCCTGCACCGGGAGAGGGCGGATAAGGTTTTTGGGTAGCGCTCCGCGCGACTGCTCTAAATCATCGCCACGGCTCGTCTTCCGCCAAGGTCCGGCGTTGTACGAGCTCGTCGTCTACAGCGCCGACGGTTGCGCTCCGTCCACAACGTGAACGTCGCTCCTTCAACACTCGTCACCACGGCTGCGCCAGCACATCCACTAGTTGTCTCCACTCCTTCAAGCTATGTGTGTGGGGAGAGAAGGGAAGCTCCGTCCACAACGTGAACGTCGCTCCTTCAACACTCGTCACCACGGCTGCGCCAGCGCATCCACTGTACGTACGCCGTGTTTAGATCTATTTCTACATCATGTTTTATGAGTTAATCATGATGATCTTGATGGTTACTAGTATAATAGAGTGTTGCATGCTACGGACTGGTTTTGTCGATGCGATGAAGCCTGATAAGTTCAATGGTGTGAACTTTAAGAGGTGGGCAGCTAAGATCCGTCTTTGGTTTACCGCTATGAACATCTGGGACGCAAGGTTGGGCAAACCTGAGGGTGAACTAAATGCCGAAGAGCAGTAAAAGTTTACCAATGCCAACAACCTTTTCGTGGGATGTCTCGTAAGCGTTATCTCTGATCGCCTGGTCGATGCCTACCTAGACATGCCAGATGCGAAGGTGTTGTTGGATGCTCTGTCTGTGAGATATGATGCAGCAGATGCAGGCAGTGAACTATACCTCATGGAAAGTTTCCATGACTACAGGATGGTGAATAACCGTTCTATAGTAGAACAAGCGCATGAGGTTCAGTGCATTGTCAGGGATCTTGGACTCACTAAGTGTGTTCTTCCGGACAAGTTTGTGGCTGGGTGCATGATTGCAAAGTTGCCCCCTTCGTGGAGGAACTTCGCCACTGCTCTGAAGCATAAGAGACAGGAGATATCAGTTGACAACCTGATAACGTCTCTTGATGTTGATGAGAAAGCTCGGAAGAAGGATACTACTGAGAAGGGAGATCAAGGTCAGTCCAGTGCCAATCTGGTTCAGAACAAGTTCCCACATAAGAACTTTGGCAAGGAACAAAAGGAACAACAACAACAACAAGGTTGTTAAGACCACTACCTTTAAGAAGAAGAATAACAAGGTGAACAAGGCTGAGTTGAGCTACTTCACTTGTGGTGATGTTGGGCACTTCGCCAAGGAGTGTCCACAGCGTGCAAACCGTAAGGGCAAGCAGTCTGATGGCTCAAAGGATGTCAACATGGTGACCGCAGGCAACACTGGAGACAGGTACGGTAATCTACCTACTGTTCTTTCAGTATTTCTTTCCACGAGTTGGTGGCTAGATACGGGTGCTAATGTTCATGTGTGTGCTGATATCGCTTTATTTTCTTCTTACCAGGACATCCAAGATTCCTCCGTGCTGATGGGGAATGGGTCACCTACTGCTGGTCGTGGCATTGGCATGGTGGATCTGAAGTTTACTTCTCGGGTTCTGATCATTGGCATGCACTTGAAAGGGTTATGCGCTACTTAGTGGGGACTATGAGACTTCACCATTGCCAAAGGTTCTAAGTGCCATAGCTGTGTGCAATCGAAGCAACCTCGGAAGCCTCATAGAGCGGCCGAGGAGAGACACTTGGCACCTCTAGAACTCATACATTCTGATCTGTGCGAGATGAATGGTGTGTTGACAAAAGGTGGAAAGAGATATTTCATGACATTGATTGATGATGCGACTAGATTTTGCTATGTTTATTTGTTGCACACTAAGGATGAAGCGTTAGTCTAGTTTAAAATTTATAAGGCCGAAGTTGAGAACCAACTTGAGAAAAAGATCAAACGTCTAAGGTCTGATCGTGATGGCGAGTATTTTCCTAAGATCTTTGATCAGTTCTGTGAGGAACACGGTATTATTCATGAGAGGACGCCTCCCTATTCGCCCGACTCAAACGGGATTGCCGAGAGGAAAAACCGCACGTTGAATGACTTGGTTAATTTCATGTTGGACATTGCTTGTTTATCTAAGGCATCGTGGGGGGAGGCTGTATTGACTTCATGTCATGTCCTGAATAGAGTTCCGAACAAGAATAAAGATCAAACTCCATATGAGATGTGGAGTGGGAAGAAACCATCACTGTCGTACTTGCACACATGGGGATGTTTGGCAAAAGTCAATATATCTATTCCAAAGAAGCGCAAGTTGGGACCTAAGACAGTGGATTGTGTCTTTCTAGGATATGCACAGAAAAGCATTGCTTATAGATTTTTAGTAGTTAAATCTGAGATACCTGATATGCATGTTGATACTATTATGGAATCTCGTGATGCAACATTTTTTGAGAACATATTTCCGTTAAAAGATATGCATAACATTTCTAGATTTTCTACTGAGATAACACATGAACCTCCTGTACATGTTGAGACTTATGTGCGACCTGATGAGCTTGAACATGAGAATGTCCTAGAGAAGGATGACAGTGAAGCTCCTAGAAGGAGTAAGAGACAGAGGGTTGCAAAATCCTTTGGTGATGATTTCACTGTGGACCTTGTGGACAACACACCCACATCTATCCATGAGGCATATGCATCTCCGGATGCAGATGATTGGAAAGAAGCAGTCCGTAGTGAGATGGACTCGATTCTCTCTAATGAAACGTGGGAGCTTTCTGAACGACCCTATGGTTGCAAACCGGTGGGTTGTAAATGGGTGTTCAAGAAGAAGCTTAGGCCTGATGGTACTATTGAGAAGTACAAGGCTCGGCTTGTGGCAAAAGGCTACACACAGAAGGAAGGCGAAGATTTCTTTGATACTTATTCACCTGTTGCAAGAATGATCACCATTCGAGCATTACTTTCGTTGGCTGCCTCATATGGTCTTTTCATTCATCAGATGGATGTAAAGACAACTTTCCTGAATGGAGAGTTGGATGAGGAGATCTACATGGATCAGCTTGACGGATTTGTAGTGAAGGGTCATGAAAACAAGGTGTGTAAGTTGATGAAATCTTTGTATGGCCTGAAACAAGCACCTAAGCAATGGCATGAGAAGTTTGACAGAACATTAACTTCTGCGGGCTTTGTCATTAATGAGGCTGATAGATGTGTGTACTATCGCCATGGTGGGGGTCAAAGTGTTATATTGTGCTTGTATGTGGATGACATACTGATTTTTGGCACACACATTGATGTGATCAATGAGGTCAAGTTTTTTTCTATCAAAGAGTTTTGATATGAAAGATCTGGGGGTTTTGGCACACACATTGATACTGGGGGTAGCTGATGTTATTCTGAACATTAAGCTCATTAAGCATGAGAATGGGATCACTCTTTCTCAATCCCATTATGTAGAGAAGGTTTTGAGTCGGTTTGGCTATATGGTGTTGACGTAAAATCCGCACCCCACGCCAAGCACACAGCAAGCCGAATTACCTGGCTTCACACGCAGCACGACCTGGTGGCAAGAATTCCATGATCATATCTTCAACATGCCAATCCATCCTTTCTGCCTTGAATTAATGTCTGATTATCAGCCAACTGCAGAGGTAATATGCTTATTCCTTTATCTATCTTAACAACATTGGCCCCAATTAATTCTGACTCTATTATTTTGCAGGACATAACACCTGCTCCTCTTGCCAGGGTAATTTTATACAAAACTGCAGGCCCAATCTCTGCTTTGGGGCACCAATCCCCTACCTTGGCTCAGCTGATGGCTAGACAAGCTTCTTTAGATCCAATACTTACTAGACCATCATCTGTCAAGAGGAAAACCCTCCTTATAACTGCTCCCTCAGTTGTAAAGAAGAAAAGAACAAGTAGCAAAATCAAGGTCAGAGTCCTTCTTCTTTGACTATAATGCTTTTGGTGTTTTTGCTCAGCTTTGTTTCTTTTTGATTTCAGTCCAAAGAACAACAGCCAGCAACCAGTACAGGTTCTGCCGATGCTCCAATGATTGGTAAAATTTTCTCACATTTTTGTCTTTAAAGTTCCTCTCCATCGGCATTTATTCCTTTTCAGTTTCAGAGCAAATCTCAATAGACCCAATTTCGGAGAATCCTCCTTCTCATCAAGAACTAGCTTCAGCTTCTCCTGATGTTCCTCAACTAGAAGCCTCTTTTCCACCAACAGATCTTCCAAGCTCTCCTCAGCATGACATACAAGAATCTTTGCCTGAGCTCGAGCTGCCCTCTCTTTCCATTCAAGAGACCAGGAATGAGGTAGAGATAATTACCCAGTCTCCCATTTTTTATTCAATGGATCATCAATAATTCGGCATAATCTTCTTTCAGGAGAAAACCACTTCTTCACCCAGCTATTCATTTGCTGTGGATGGTTTATATTTATACCCAGGTCTTGATACAATTCCTAGTCGGACACGACTACAACACTTGTTTAAAAATAAATGACGAATCTTCGTGCCCATATTGCTTTCCTTGTTCGAACCGGCCTTTTCCTTATGTTGATCCACGTCATCATGTCTTCCCGAATGCTACCACTCTTCGCCTGCGGAACAATGCCTCTGCCGAATGATGACGCCTTCCCGACCGCAGAACGTCTTTGCCGAATGTCTCTTGGGAAAAACTCCTTTGCCGAATGATACCTTCTCGACGACTCCGGCCCACATGTCAGCCTCTTCCTGGTGCCAATTTTTGGTGTCAACACATGCCCCTTCAATTTCGGGATAAGAGGTAACTTTATCTCGGAATTGACCGGAAGCACTCAACATCCCCAAGTTAGTTCTGCTCGGCACCCGCTTCTCCTTTTCGAATCTTCAGAGCTCTCATCCGGATCTGAACCCTAGGTCATCGACTCCCAAGATTCAATCTTCAAATGGCGAACCAAGATTTTGCTCTCCAGGTAAGCTTCAATCTTCTCAAGCACATTCGGCATTCTTCTTTCGATTTGCATCTTAAATTTCTTCTCATCCCCTTCCATTCTTGATAGGCCCTAGCTGCCGAAATCCTTATCCCTGTTTGAGGAAAAGGCCGCATCCTACTTCCTCGGCCCTGTAGGGAATTCAGACCCTTCCGAAATCATCGCAGCCGAATCTCAGAGGGTCCCTTTTAAGATTTCATTGACAAAACCCCATGAGTGGCAAGACACTTTCAAGAATTGGCCTTTGCCCCCAATTGCCGGCTGGAGAAATTGGTACAAAAGGATGTCTGATGACAAAAGTCCTCAAACACAGAACTGGGACCAACTGTGCATTTCTCATTGCCTGGAGCTGTCATTAGCTGAAACACCAAAGAATGAGAACCTCCTGATTGCAGCTTGCCATTTTTGGTCCAATGGTGCAAATGCTTTTCTTTTCGGCCATGGCCCAATGTCTCCCACTTTGGCCGATGTTTACATGATGACCGGCCTGAACGTCACAGGAACCGTATATCCATATGACCACAAAGGTTCCTCCAAGCAGACAGGAGTAAAAACAGGAGTTGGGTACAAGAGATACATCCAGAACTATATGTCTGATGGCCTTCTGACTGATGTTGAATACAGAGCCTTCCTGAACATGTGGTTATGCAGATCAGTCTTCTGTGGCAAAGCCAATGAGCCAACTCTGAACCATATCGTAATGGCTGAAGAACTGGCTGCTGGAAAACTCATTCCACTCGGGAAATACTTCCTGGGCAGTGTCTATCATATGCTCAATCAAACCACCCACATAATGCACACCAGCAAGAAAATCCCCTGTGTCAATGGTCCTTGGTGGTTTGTCCAAATGTGGCTGCAGTTATACATGCATCAAATCGTCGCTATCGACCTCAACAGCCGAGACTTTCCTTCAATCAATTACAAAGAAGGAGAAACCCGGAGAACCAAAGGTTGTCAAACCTATGGAGAAGCCGCCTCCACTGTATCTATTAACAAGAACATCGGTGAACTGTTTGAGCTCTTCTTCAGAGGCTTTGTTCATCCTCTTTGGTTCCCATACTTGGACAACGACAACCTCACTCTCCCCTGCGAATTCAGATTTGAAACTGGATGCACTGATGTTCAATCTATAGCAATCTTCAATGCCTTCATCCAGCCCTGCATCTTGCCAGCCGAATTCTGCGGAGGGAGGCTAGTCCAAAGTACTTATGAATATTATCAGCCAAACATGATGGCTAGACAGTTGGGATGTGGCCAAGTGCCCCCTAGGCTATTTCTTCACGAATTTCTCAAGCCTAGGGAGATTGTCAAGAATTCCACAGAGACAAGAAGAATTTTTACTTATAAATGCTGTGGAACTATCTATGCACCTGAGCCTTTTGTGCCAATAGTATCTGCCCATCCTTCTTTCATTCTCTGGTGGCAAGAACTCCATGATCACATCTTCAACATGCCAATTCATCCCTTCTGCCTCGAGTTAATGCCTGATTATCATCCAACTGCAGAGGTAATATGCTTATCCTTCATTTGTCTTAATAATATTAACCCCCAATTGATTCTGATTCTGTCATCTTGCAGGATATAACACCTGCCCCTCTTGCCAGGGCAATCTTGTACAAAACTGCAGGTCCAATATCTGCTTTGGGGCACCAATCTCCTACCTTGGCTCAGCTGATGGCTAGACAGGCTTCTTCAGATCCAATACTTACTAGACCATTAGTTGTCAAAAGAAAAACCCTCCTTTTAGCTGCTCCCTCAGTTGTAAAGAAGAAAAGAACAAGCAGCAAAATCAAGGTCAGAGCCTTCTTTCTTTGACTATAATGCCTCTGGTATTTTGCTCAGCTTTATCTCTTCTTGATTTCAGGCCAGAAAACAGCAGCTAGCAATCAGTACAGATCTTGCCGATGCTTCATTGACTGGTAAAATTCTACCACTTTATTCTTCTAACTTCCTTTTCATCGGCACTCATTTTTTGTTAACTGTAGAACAATCCTCAATGGATCCAACTTTGGAAAGCCCTCCTTCTCATCATGATTCATCCTTAGCTTTGCAACTTCTTCCCCAATCAGAAGCACCATCTTCACCAAGAAGTCTTCCAATTTCTCCTCAGCAAGATGCACAGAATCCTCCCATTGAGCCCGAAAGGCTTCCTTCCCCCATTCATGAAGTCAGGAATGAGGTAAACATAATCATTCACTTTTTCTACTCTTTATTCAGCAGATCATTACTAATTCGGCAAAACCTTCTTTCAGGAACAATCCATTTCATCATCCAGCTATTCTTTTGCTGTGGATGACTTGGTTGCCGAACAAGGGGAAGAAACATCTTCTGGCCAAACTCTGTCAGAAGAAAATCAGACAAAGCTGAAAGATATCCTTGCTTTGCTGCATAAGAGCATCCAAGATCAAGTCAAAGATGCTGATCTCTTAAGGGATGTACTGGAATCCATTGACCAAGAACTCCCTGATGATATTAAAATTTCTTTGGAACCAGTCTCTCATTTGGATCAACAATATGCTGCAGTAAAGCAGGCTTTGAAAAACCAATCCTCTCAACCAGCTCTAGAACAGAGGAGATTTACAGCCAAACAATCTGTGAAAGACCTGCATACTCAAGCTCAGAACAGCAGAGAATTACTGACCAAATTAGAATCTGAACTTGAAGAAAAGAAGGTCAGAAAAGCTGCACTTGAAGCCGAATTGAGAGATCTATCGGCCGAAATTGAAGCTGATGAGAAGAAAATAGCTGAGCTTCCAAAATTAACAGAAAAGATGCGAAGGGAAGCTTCAGCAGCTTTGAATGAAGAAAAACAACTCAAGGCAAAGCTTGCTGCTCTGGCTAGAACCCAAGAAGCTGACAAAAAGCTATTAGAGAACATTAGCAATATGATATCAAATGCTAAAAATGTAATCTCAAAGTTCTTGGGTTTGTAATCGTAACAAACAGTTGATAGCCGAATGTTTTATCAATCCTGCAATCTTGTCATTTCTTAACTCTGTTTTTCTCCATTGTGAATAACCCATTCGGCAAAGCTGGCTATAACAGTGTCAGACCCGAAAACGCTTCAAACACGACATAGCCGAATCTCATCCAGTCCAAACCGATTATGACTCGGCAAGAATCCCAAACGACATGGAAACCGATCGGTTGGAAAATCCTTTCCACCTTCCGAGCTTTTTGGGATGTGCACCACAATCCTCGGCCACGATTTCTTCGTTAGTTCCATAAATAAGAACCTTGAGCACTCCTAATCTTCCACCAAATCCTTCAACTCGAGTTCTCTGCTAGCCTGAGTCTCTTCCTCTTCCAGCACAGTAACTTCCAAGAAACCCTGATGTCCAACCACAGAAGACGCCCGGCCGTCGACGAAGCCGAAGGGAGTCGCGCCGGCGCTCGTCGGAGGTGATGACTGTCTGCCTCTCCTTATTCTTTTCTCCAGATTTTGCCTTATTCTCAACTTTCTCTGTATTTACAGGCTCATTCAATGGAACCCTGTCACTGCCCCGCCTGCGGCTCCGGCTGCAGCGGATGATTCTTCGGAGTCATCTAGCCGATCCTCCAGGCCCGACTGGGATCTGCGCTACTCAGATAGCGATGCCCGCCGATTCAAGCAGGAACGTGATGATACTCGGCATGAGCTGGAGGTCGTCTCCAAACAAGCAGGGATCGCAGATCTGGAGTGGCAACACCAGCGCAAGCAGTTGCTCGAGACCATCGACGGTAATTTCTGTGGTTCGCTTAACTTTAATCTGACCTTGGTCTAACCTGTCGTTGCTTCGTAATCCCACAGATCGCGACGCCGAACTCGATCGGCTGAAGACATTGATCGAGTCTTTGGCAAACAAGGTGAATGCTCCTGGGGACACGCCAGAAGTTCGCCTGGGTGCAGTGGCAGGCCGTATCGATGAGGTGGCCTCACACGGCATCCGTTTGGGTTTTGAACAGGCTCTTCCAGTAGTTTGTACTAGGGATTTATGGAATTTCGGCAATAAAACTTATCTTTTGTGATCTTGCATGAACATCTGATGTAGTATATTTTTGTGCTAAGGGCAATACATTCAGTACTGGCCATTTTCCTTTTCTGTCAACATTTGTTCTGAAGGCGATTTCTTCCCGAAAATCGGCTGTTCGGCAAATTAATATATCAATCACCGATCGATTTCAACACTGGGATAATACCTTTTCAAATATCTTCCATTTATAGCAGAAGCAAATTCTTCTCCCAATAATGTCTTCAAAATATATGCATTTCCAGGCACGCATCTAACCACTCTGAAAGGACCTTCCCAATTTGGAGACCACTTGCCGAATGCTGCAGATTTGGTTCCAATCGGCAGTATTGCTTTCCAAACCAAATCTCCTTCTGCAAATTGCTTGACTTTCACCTTCTTGTTGTAATATTTAGCAACCCGCATTTTATTTTTCTCAACATTTTCCAAGGCCCTGAGACGAATCATATGCAAATCTTCTAATTCGTCCATCATTAAATCATTATAATCTTTAGAACTTAAATCCTTTTGCAACTTTATTCTCCTTGAGTCTAATTGTATTTCCCATGGCAAGATAGCATGATGCCCATACACCAACTCATAGGGAGACGTCTGTGTAGCCCCATGTGGAGCCATTCGGTAAGCCCATAAAGCCTCATTGAGTACCGAATGCCACTTTCTTGGCTTCTGATCAATCTTCTTCTGTATAATTTTAATCATAATCTTGTTAGAAGCCTCTGCCTGACCATTAGCTTGGGCATAATAAGGAGAAGAATTTAACAATTTGATGCCCATACTTTCAGCAAAATTTCTGAACTCCGAAGATGTAAACTGAGTTCCTTGATCTGTGGTGATTGTCTGAGGAATCCCAAATCTGTAAATAATATGTTCTTTAACAAATTCAACCATATTCTCTGATGTCACCTTCTTTAATGGAATCGCCTCAACCCACTTAGTAAAATAATCGGTCGCCAAAAGCACAAATTTATGCCCCTTGCTAGATGGAGGATTTATTTGGCCAATCAAATCTATTCCCCATCCTCTGAATGGCCATGGCTTGATAACAGGATTCAGAACTGATGCCGGAACTCTCTGAATGTTTCCAAATCTCTGGCAATCTTGGCATCCTTTGTAATACTTAAAGCAATCTTCCAGCATCGTGGGCCAATAGTACCCAGTTCTCCTAATAACCCATTTCATTCGGTAAGCCGATTGATGTGCTCCACACAGCCCATCATGCACTTCACTTATCAGCCTTTTTTGCTTCTTCTTGACTTAAGCAATGTAACAGCACCCCATCTAAGGATTTATAATATAAATTATCATCAAGAAGAACAAACTTTAAAGCTTTATACTTGAGCTTTCTAGAAACCTTTCGGGATGGATTCTCCAGATAATCGGCAATCTCTTTTCTCCAATCATCTTCTGCCAGATTACTCCCGAAAGCATATACATTATTAGCAAAAACTTCTTGGAGCTCTTTATAACCCGAAGCACTTTGAGCCAATCTGTTTGCTTCTTCGTTGTCTTTCCTAGGAATATGCCGCAGAATTACCGACTGAAACTCCTTTAAGATTTGCTTGCATTCCTCATAGTAATTCCTCAAGACATCATTTCTGCACTCATACTCGCCATTCAGTTGCCTTATGACTAATTCTGAATCTCCAAAAATTTCAACCGCAATGGCCTTTGCTTCTTTCAAATATTGGAGCCCTTTGAGCAATGCCTCATACTCGACACTAATCTGCAATCCTCTTTTGTAAACTTGCAGCGCGTGATGCCGAACTCGATCGGCTAAAGGCGCTGGCGAATGAGCTGGCGAACAAGGTGAATGCTCCTGGGGACACACCAGAAGCCCGCCTCGGTGCGGTGGCGGGCCGCATCGATGAGGTGGCCTCGCACGGCATCCGTCTGGGCACTGCCGCAGGCCTAGTCGCCATGTCGACGCACACCAATACCGACTACTCCAGGCTACCGACCGGCTTCGCTAATGGTAACCCGGAGGAGATCGATGACATCGAGGCTTCCATAGATCGCCTTGATGCTCATGGCGCCGCCATTGCCGATTCCATTCATCCTCAGTCCGTTTTGAACAAGCTATTCCATTAGTTTGTACTAGGGATCTATGGAATTTCGGCAATAAAACTTATGTTTTGTGATCTTGCATGAACTCCTGATGTAATATATTTTGTGCTAAGGGCAATACATTCAGTACTGGCCATTTTCCTTTTCTGTCAACATTTGTTCTGAAGGCGATTTCTTCCCGAAAATCGGCTGTTCGGCAAATTAATATATCAATCACCGATCGATTTCAACACTGGGATAATACCTTTTCAAATATCTTCCATTTATAGCAGAAGCAAATTCTTCTCCCAATAATGTCTTCAAAATATATGCATTTCCAGGCACGCATCTAACCACTCTGAAAGGACCTTCCCAATTTGGAGACCACTTGCCGAATGCTGCATATTTGGTTCCAATCGGCAATATCGCTTTCCAGACTAAATCACCTTCTGTAAATTGCTTAACTTTCACCTTCTTATTGTAATACTTAGCAACTCGCATTTTGTTCTTCTCAATATTCTCCAAAGCCCTGAGACGAATCATATGCAAATCTTCTAATTCATCCATCATTAAATCTTTATAATCTTTAGAACTTAAATCCTTTTGCAACTTTATTCTCCTTGAGTCTAATTGTATTTCCCATGGCAAGATAGCATGATGCCCATACACCAACTCATAGGGAGACGTCTGTGTAGCCCCATGTGGAGCCATTCGGTAAGCCCATAAAGCCTCACTGAGTACCGAATGCCACTTTCTCGGCTTCTGATCAATCTTCTTCTGTATAATTTTAATCATAATCTTGTTAGAAGCCTCTGCCTGACCATTAGCTTGGGCATAATAAGGAGAAGAATTTAACAATCTGATGCCCATACTTTCAGCAAAATCTCTGAATTCTGAAGATGTAAATTGAGTCCCTTGATCAGTGGTGATTGTCTGAGGAATCCCAAATCTGTAAATGATGTGTTCTTTAACAAATTCAACCATATTCTCCGACGTCACCTTCTTTAATGGAATTGCCTCAACCCACTTGGTAAAATAATCGGTTGCCAAAAGCACAAACTTATGCCCCTTGCTAGATGGAGGATTTATTTGGCCAATCAAATCTATTCCCCATCCTCTGAATGGCCATGGCTTGACAATGGGATTCAAAACCGATGCCGGAACTCTCTGAATATTTCCAAATTTCTGACAGTCTTGACATCCTTTATAATATTCAAAACAATCTTCCAACATTGTCGGCCAGTAATATCCAGTTCTTCTAATAACCCACTTCATTCGGTAGGCCGATTGATGTGCTCCACACAACCCATCATGTACTTCACTCATCAGCCTTTTTGCTTCTTCACGATTTAAGCAATGTAATAGCACTCCATCCAGGGATTTATAATACAAATTATCATCAAGAAGAACAAACTTTAAAGCTTTATACCTGAGCTTTCTAGAAACCTTTCGGGACGGATTCTCCAGATAATCGGCAATCTCTTTTCTCCAATCATCTTCTGCCAGATTACTCCCGAATGCATATACATCACTAGCAAAAACTTCTCGAAGCTCTTTATAACCTGATGCACTTTGGGCCAATCTATTTGCCTCTCCATTATCCCCTCTAGGAATGTGTTGTAGAATTACTGACCGAAAGCTCTTCAATATTTCTTTGCATTCTTCATAGTAATTCCTCAAGGTATCACTTTTGCACTCATATTCACCATTCAATTGCTTTATGACCAATTCTGAATCTCCAAAAATTTCAACCGCAATGGCCTTTGCTTCTTTCAAATATTGGAGCCCTTTGAGCAATGCCTCATACTCAGCTTGATTGTTAGTAACAGCAGATTGAATAGGAACAGCAAACTCAAATGCTTCTCCTTTGGGTGAGATCAATAAGATACCTGCTCCACCACCTTTGTCGCATGAAGATCCATCGAAGAATAACACCCAAGGAACAATGTTAAGCAAATTTATCGATGTATCATGATGTTCAGTAATGAAATCGGCAATAATCTGTCCCTTAACAGCCTTTGCCGATTCAAATCTTAATTCAAACTCAGACAAAGCTAAAATCCATTTGCCAATCCTTCCGTTCAAAATCGGCATAGACAACATGTGTTTTATCACATCAAACCTTGAATACACAATGCATTCGGCATGTAGTAAGTAGTGCCGAAATTTTGTACAGGAGTAGTAAACACATAAGCAAAGTTTCTCTATAGCCGAATACCTTGTCTCTGGATCTAGTAACTTTCGGCTAAGGTATGCAACTACTCTTTCCTTCCCTTCAAATTCTTGAATGAGGGCCGATCCAATAGTTTGGGCATCGGCCGCCACGTACAACTTGAAAGGCTTGTTCAATTGTGGAGGCACCAATACTGGTGGCTTCTTCATGTACTCTTTTATTTCATTAAAAGCCTTTTGTTGTTCGTCACCCCATACAAACTTTTGATCCTTCTTTATTTTCAATAGTGAGGAAAAGGGCAACACCTTTTGTGACAAGTTTGATATGAATCTTCTCACAAAATTTATCTTGCCAAGCAGTGATTGTAGCTCTTTAAGATTAGTTGGAGGAACAATTTCATCAATTGCCTTCATGCTTTTCTTACCAACTCCTATTCCTCCTTCATGTATCAAAAATATGGGGCAATTGCACAGGCAAACCAGCCCTAATGGTGGAAAAATATGCAAGCTTCAGAAATCCATCTATGGATTAAAGCAAGCATCTCGGAGTTGGAACCTTCGTTTTGATGAGGTAGTCAAAGGGTTTGACTTCCGGCAGAATGAAGAAGAGGCTTGTGTTTACAAAAGGGAAAGTGGGGTGTGTTGCATGAATTAAGCACATAGTAAAAAAGGAGCAACACGGGGTAACTTAATGAATCTGCTAGATCTTGCCGAAATCTAACAGAGCCGATAACCTGGTCCATACTAGATCTTAGCCCACCGCATGGCTCATGACCTAACAGAGGAACCTTCTTGAGACCACAACTTAAATCCACCGGATGATACTAAGCATGGTAACAAGACTACTTGCATCAAAGCTTAAATCCACCGCATGATACTAAGCATGATACAAGGTTGCCGGTACTTACGGAGGTCGACGGATCGATGGCTCCTCTCGAAGGACTCGACGACTCGACTAGGGACTCGATAGGTGGCGCGTGGCCGGTTTGTTGTGTTGGTTGATTCGATTGATTGTTCCTATTACAATTGCCATGGGTTTGTATTTATACCCAGGTCTTGATACAACTCCTAGTCGGACACGACTACAATACTTGCCTCCAAAAATAAACGATGAATCTTCGTTTCCATATCGCGTTTCTTGTTCGAACCGGCCTTTTCCTTGCATTGATCCACGTCATCACGCCTTCTTGAATGTTACTTCTTTTCGCCTGCGGAATAACGCCTCTGCCGAATGATGACGCGTTCCCGACCGCAGAGTGCCTTTGCCGAATGCTTCAGAGGAATTCCCTTAGCCGAATGGCATCCTTCCACCAAATCCGGCCCACATGTCAGCCTCTTCCTGGTGCTAATTTTTGGTGTTAACAGACGCCTCCATTGATCGCATGTAAAAGCTGGACCCGTCAGTGACAAAGGAAAGTATCTGATTCTGAAAGCCTCATCTGCCGAAGCCTCTCCAAGCTGCATCAGATATCGAGCTATATGTTCCACAGTACTTGTGTCATCTTGTCCTGAAAATTTAGTAAACTCTGTAGGCACCTTGACTCTATTCGGCAATGATACCTTTTGGTACCATTCTGGGAAAGGAGACGAGTACATGTACCCCTGATTTTTAGGCTTCAGACCGAATTGATTTTGCAATACATCGGTCATTTTTTGCACCATGAGGTCAATACTGGTATCTTGATTCCCTGGCCTTCCAGCAAACATCCCTGTAGTACTCAACATTTTCCAAGGCCCTGAGACGAATCATATGCAAATCTTCGGCTCATGACCTAACAGAGGAACCTTCTTGAAACCACAACTTAAATCCACCGGATGATACTAAGCATGGTAACAAGACTACTTGCATCAAAGCTTAAATCCACCGCATGATACTAAGCATGATACAAGGTTGCCGGTACTTACGGAGGTCGACGGATCGATGACTCCTCTCGAAGAACTCGACGACTCGACTAAAGGACTCGATGTTGGCACGGGGCCGGTTTGTTGTACGATTGAGGTGGGCTAAGATCTAGTATGGACCAAGTTATCGGCTCTGTTAGATTTCGGCAAGATCTAACAGATCTGCAAGGGCAGCCGCTTCCCTGAGGTCGGCGAGATCCACCGTGTTGTGGCATGATTTGCGGCTGCTGCGGCGGTGAGTGCTCTACAAACTGCAGCAACCATATTGAAAATACTTGACCAAAAATGGAGAGAGAAATTAGAGAGAGTCGCGAGGGAATTTTCATACCTCGCTTGTTTATTCGCCTTGGATTGGAAAGCTGTAGGTGCTCTTGATGCTTGGATTATGCTCAGCGAGGGAAAAAAGGAGCAGGCAGCAGAGAAGCCAGTGCCACTGCGATGTAGGCCCGCATCAAGCAATTCAAGCCTGAGGCCACCGAGCGAGATGACGACGATGAGTGGGAGCCCGATTCGACCATGCTCGAGCTCGATTCATCCTCAATGAAGCTTGATGCGCCTATGCTCGAGCTCGATTCATCTTCATCGGAGCTCAATTCGGACATGCTCGTGGATGTAGGATGCCTTGCACGTAGAGACCCCGATCTGGTTGAGCAAGAGGACGGCGTCGGGTACCACGCCGGCCGTGCCATCGAGGAGCGCGAACGCGGTGTCAGGGATCCCGCCGGCCTCACTGCCAAGGATCATCAGACGGTTGTCACACCCCAAATTTTTGGATTTGGCATGTGAATAGGTAGTACAATTACAACAATGATTTTCTCTTATTTTTTTTAAATTTTTCCAAGGTTTATATAACAACAGGGAATTTAGTAAAGGAAAACAATTACTTTTTCTAAATAAAATAAAATGACATAGGTTAAATAAATTGTCGGATGCATTCATGTTGCTATATTTCTGTATTATTTAGAATAGTTTTGCTCTGCGGCGGAAAATTCTTTGAATCATTTCGGCCTAAGGATAGACCTCTACCGCCTCTCATCTGTGTTGTCAAACTTGCGCCTCATGCTCTGACATGTGTGGTCCTGCTGCGTTTGATGATCGCCGACGAGGGTTGCCAGCACCAGGGAGAACTACTCTGACATCGTCCTGAAGCACGTTTGCCGTTTGAATCTATCCTGTACCAGAAGCACCACCGCTGCGACAGGAATCGAGAACTGTTGTTGCTCGCGGTTTCCTTTTGCTGTTTTAATTTTTTGGTTTCCTTGGCTATCAAGTCGGCGAGATATACGAAGTCCTTATCGTGGGCTACCGCTTCCCCCTATATAATCGACCCGTCAGCTTCTGCCAAAATACATCTAATCAAGTTAGGGTTTCTGCCTTCTCTTGCTGCTACGCCGCCGCTCTAGTTCTACTCCATCCCGATCGCCGGCGTGCACCGGCGAACGAGAGAGCAGGTCTCCGGAACCCTTCGTCCTTGTAATCCTGCACCGGGAGAGGGCGGATAAGGTTTTTGGGAAGCTCTCCTTGCGACTGCTCCAAATCCTCGCCATGGCTCGTCTTCCGCCAAGGTCCGACGCTGTACGAGCTCGTCGTTTGCAGCGCCGACTGTTGCGCTCCGTCCACAACGTGAACGTCGCTCCTTCAACACTCGTCACCACGGCTGCGCTCCTTCAACATGAGCTCAAAGACAACTTCACATCAGTTAGGTTCCCACTTCCCAGCATCGAATCGCTATAGATCTAACGCCAATAGTAGCAGCCAGGTGTACGGATCCGGCCTTAGCGACTGCAAGACTAAATGGGCACCACACCACATACAATTCGGAGAGATGGATGGGGCAAACGGGAGGTTAGAGGGAGAGAACAATTTACCTTGGCCGCGGCGAAGCTAGTGATCCGTTGGGAGGCGGGGTACGGCGCTTCCACCCACCCTTGCCGATTCGAGGTTTCGGAAAGGGGAGTGGATTGGGAGGATGGAAATGATTCCGCGGAGCGGGATGTTTTTATATTTGGTTCGCGCGCGCGACAGGGAGAGGACGCGGGCGCAATGGTGGGGTCGGGCGCGGAGGGTGGCTGACACATGGAGCCCACATACGGTGACATGGCAGACGGCACGCTACGGGTGGAGGACAGGTGCCTCCTGGCCGTGGCTTTGAAGGTTTCTTATTCGTTTTCTTTTTTGGAGAAAGTGGCTTTGAAGGTTTCGGATAGCAATATGACTTGATTTTTTTGTGTCGTTTTCTGGCTCATGGCCAATGAGGCCATGTATGTGATGGCGGATGAGTTTCTGTTGCTGCTAGGTGGACTGGACAGTTGCGCAGTTCTGGAAATCGTACGAGAAGATCAACTCTTTGCCGCGTGCAAGTTGTACCACCCGAGTCCCCAACTCCACCCACCCCTAGGCCCTAGCAGAGTTGATCACGTCAACGAAATGGGGAGAACTCTCCAGAACGATCCTCTGGGGCCAGCATCAAAGGCCCAGCCCGTCCGCCCTCTGGAACACTCCAGAAGGTTCCGGTTCCATTCAACAGCACCGTCCGATCCCAGGAGCTAGCAGGATCAGCCACGGACTCACCGCGGCCCTCTCCGGCGGACCGGCGCCTCAAGGAGAACAAGCCGTTCACCTGGCTCGGCGCGGCGCCGTACATCGCCGTCGTGCTCGTGGGCGCCGCGCTCGTCGCCGTCGGCGTGGCGGTGGACGCCAAGCAGGGCCATGGCCATGGCCAGCCCGACCAAATCAGTACCGTCGGGGGCGCCATCTACACCAGCGGGGTCGTGGTGGTGACCGTTGGTTGGTCTCTTTGCCGCCGCCATGGCCGCCGACGAGGGGTGCTGCGACTGCAACCCGCGGCTGTTTGGGCAGCGGCGTCTTGTGTTAGACCTGTGAAAGAAGCACTCGGAGCAGGGCATGCAGCAAATAGCTGGTGGTTGCTTCACCGGCCGGCGTGTGGTGTGGCCGAGACGCCGATGTTCTTGGCCGTCATGGTGCCGCCGACGGTGCTACTCGATGATCTAGGTTTTGTGACAATTATTAAATGAGATTAGAAACCCATACACATGTACGGAGTATTTAGCTAGGCTTCTATAGTTAGTTTCTGCTGCCTATTGAGAAATCTGGAGAGGATTTATCATGTTTTGCCGAGTGTCGAAAAAAAATCTCAGAAAGAACAAGAAAATTGCTAAAGACCAATTGAGATACTCTCAGATCATTGGTTCACTCATGTACTTAGCTGACGCAACGAGGCCTGACATCTCTTATGCTATGAGCAAATTGAGCAGGTTCATGTCAAACCCGGGTTCTGATCATTGGCATGCACTTGAAAGGGTTATGCGCTACTTAGTGGGGACTATAAGTTATGCAATACACTATTCCGGGCATCCTGTCGTGCTAGAGGGATATAGTGATTTGAATTGGATTTCGGATGCTGATGAGTTGTATGCTACGAGTGGGTATGTGTTTACCCTTGAAGGTGGTGCTATATCATGGAGGTCTTGCAAACAGACCATTTTGACGAGGTAAACCATGGAAGCAGAGCTTACTGCCTTGGACACAGCCACTGTTGAGGCAGAATGGTTGCGTGAGCTCTTCATGGACTTGCCGGTGGTTGAAAAACTGATACCGGCTATCCTTATGAATTGTGACAATCAGACGGTGATAGTCAAAGTAAACAGTGCTAAGGATAATGCGAAGTCATCAAGACACGTCAAGAGACGACTGAAGTCTGTCAGGAAATTGAGAAACTCCGGAGTAATAAGTGTGACTTATATTCAAACGGATAAAAACCTGGCAGATCCTTTTACCAAAGGGCTATCACGTAACGTGATAGAAAGTGCATCGAGGGAGATGGGTTTGAGACCCGTTTAAGTTGCCGAAGTGGTAACCCAACCTATGTGATCGGAGATCCCGTGAATTAGGACCTGGGAAGAACGAGCTGTCGGTTGACTGAGGAGAGTAACCTTTTTCGAAACCCTCTCTAAGTGAAGATGCAATACTCTCAGATGCTGTATGGCAGGATAGCTTTATGCTTTAATGTGATTCTGTTGGCTTGGTTAAGCAAAGATGTCATCCTACAGGACATTCTTGAAAGAACACACCTATATGAGCCTGACTGTATAACGTCACAGTCTATGAGATTTGGGTGATCTCTAGTAAACTCATGAAGAGACCAGGGAGTACGACGTATATGATCCACCTGCGGAGTAGGCTACCGGCAGCCATGTACTGGTTCTGACTTTAAGTGAAACTTGTTCGCACAAAACTTGCAATTCAAGGCCTAGTCCATTGTCAAGTTGTGGATGAGTGTAGCTTGAAGCTCTAGGCGAGAGTTCAACTTAACAGTCCTTGCTGAAACACCGGTATATAAACAGTAGTGAGAGACAGACAAAATTCTCATATGGGTATTTGAGATCTGGCGGGGGATTGATGGAATTTAGGGGCTTGGCCCATTAAAGCCCATGAAGAAATTCCTAAATAAACCTCAAAGGCTCATATGTGCATGAGGAAGTGGTGGATGGGTGCAACCTTTAGTCCCACATTGCTAGTTGAGAGGAGGGATGACCAACTTAAATATGGAAGTTGTCTCCACTTGTCCATGCTATGTGTGTGGGGAGAGAAGGGAAGCTCTACACGCGCTCGCTCGCCACGCCGGGCCGGGGCGAAGGGCGCGGGCGCACGACGTCTGCGTGAATGGTCCGCCGAAATCCGGCCCCTCGCCTTGCAGGGACGCGGTTTCCTTTTGCTGTTTTAATTTTTTGGTTTCCTTGGCTATCAAGTCGGCGAGATATACGGAGTCCTTATCGGTTTAGAGATCGTGGGCTACCGCTTCCCTATATAACCGCCCCGTCGGCTTCTGCCAAAATACATCTAATCGAGCTAGGGTTTCTGCCTTCTCTCGCTGCTACGCCGCCGCTCTAGTCCTACTCCATCCCGATCGCCGACGTGCACCGGCGAACGGGAGAGCAGGTCTCCGGAACCCTTCGTCCTTGTGATCCTGCACCGGGAGAGGGCGAATAAGGTTTTTGGGAAGCGCTCCGCGCGACTGCTCCAAATCTTCGCCACGGCTCGTCTTCCGCCAAGGTCCGGCGCTGTACGAGTTGTGTTAGACCTGTGAAAGAAGCACTCGGAGCAGGGCATGCAGCAAATAGCTGGTGGTTGCTTCACCGGCCGGCGTGTGGTGTGGCCGAGACGCCGATGTTCTTGGCCGTCATGGTGCCGCCGACGGTGCTACTCGATGATCTAGGTTTTGTGACAATTATTAAATGAGATTAGAAACCCATACACATGTACGGAGTATTTAGCTAGGCTTCTATAGTTAGTTTCTGCTGCCTATTGAGAAATCTGGAGAGGATTTATCATGTTTTGCCGAGTGTCGAAAAAAATACTCGGCAAAGAAGGCTCTTTGCCGAGTGTCCGTAAAAATACACTCGGCAAAGAGTTAGACACTCGGCATATACGGGGTTTCCCGTAGTGTGGCTGGGTTAAGAGAGACAATTCCAACTTGTCATGGTTATCAGCAAAGAAAAGAGATTTACCGCAAATGGGGAATGGCTCGAAGCACTATATACTGATTAGTTTTTTCTTTCTGTTCTTGTTATGCAACTCTTTTACACTGGACAGTTTTTTCAATTCCTGAGATTTAACAATATGTTTTAATTAGTTGGTGCTCGACCGCTTGCCCCTCAACATTTATAATAATTTAATTCAACAACGAATTAAAGCACGTTGAACCAATATAGAGTTGGATCAAACCTAGCTAGCCATCACCATAGGTTCGATTCACTGGGTCCCTAGTTCTCTCTCGAGCAACATTCAAAAAGGATGTGCTATATTCCGTACACACGCATCCAATCTCGTAGAGGAATTGGAGGCTATCTTATTTTAGAAGTGAGAAGACGACGTGGTGTCCATCCTGTTGTCATGATTGCCCACGGGCTCGTTCCTCTCACTCCAGGCTAGAGGTGGTACTTGGGTTGTGCCATGCCAGCACGACCAGTCTTGCATGCCGCGGGCCACTTCGTGTCTACACCTTTAGGCACACTCGGCACGACGAGCTTTTGTCTAGGCCCAAGCATAGTCCACGATATGACGGTACACATTCATACCGTGTCAGTCCAAGCACCGTCATCGAAATATATATATTTTTCTATCGCTCATCTGCATACATTTACTCATCTGCACACATTTGCTAATGTTTTATATGGTACAAGATCTTCGAGAGGTAACATAAGAAACAATCATTTCTATATCGATATTGCTGTTTGACGTTAAAAATTGCCTACATTCATTATTAGTGTGCACCATATTGGTAATTGGTAACTGACATCAAACGACCGTGTAACGGATGATTGATGCCCGCCGATACCCATTACCAATGTAGTGAACACAACCTTTTTTGTCTATCATTTTTTTGATATTTTTCTTAAACTACGAGCATACAAGGGATGACTATAAAAAAACAGATTAATCAGACTTAAGGTATGATCCATAAAAATTTAAAAAAATATTTATACACATCCTCCTTTTAAGCAAAGTGATAGTGTGGTGCAGTGGTTAGGGTGTGGACGATGGAATGATACTGATAGAGCTCAAGGCAATATAATGAGAACATTTTGGTACTGCCATGAGGATATGTCAATTTTGTCACAGCAGGGAAAACAATATGCTGCTTGGGCCATGTTATTCATCTAGGCCAGTAAAATAATTTGGTTCACCATGTCAACAGAAATATTGGGAAGAAAAATGTCTTCCTTCAACATGTTAATTTGGCCGCACAGCATCATGCAATCCGG
>OAMR01000116.1:2317465-2358346 GCA_900205405.1 Echinochloa crus-galli
AAAATACATCTAATCGAGTTAGGGTTTCTGCCTTCTCTCGCTGCTACGCCGCCGCTCTAGTTCTACTCCATCCCGATCGCCGGCGTGCACCGGCGAACGGGAGAGCAGGTCTCTGGAACCCTTCGTCCTTGTGATCCTGCACCGGGAGAGGGCGAATAAGGTTTTTGGGAAGCGCTCCGCGCGACTGCTCCAAGTCTTCGCCACGGCTCGTCTTCCGCCAAGGTCCGGCGCTGTACGAGCTCGTCGTCTGCAGCGCCGATTGCTGCGCCCCGTCCACAACTTGAAAGTCGCTCCTTCAACACTCGTCACCACGGCTGCGCCAGCTCTTTGCCGAGTGTCCGTAAAAATACACTCGGCAAAGAGTTAGACACTCGGCATATACGGGGTTTCCCGTAGTGTGGCTGGGTTAAGAGAGACAATTCCAACTTGTCATGGTTATCAGCAAAGAAAAGAGATTTACCGCAAATGGGGAATGGCTCGAAGCACTATATACTGATTAGTTTTTTCTTTCTGTTCTTGTTATGCAACTCTTTTACACTGGACAGTTTTTTCAATTCCTGAGATTTAACAATATGTTTTAATTAGTTGGTGCTCGACCGCTTGCCCCTCAACATTTATAATAATTTAATTCAACAACGAATTAAAGCACGTTGAACCAATATAGAGTTGGATCAAACCTAGCTAGCCATCACCATAGGTTCGATTCACTGGGTCCCTAGTTCTCTCTCGAGCAACATTCAAAAAGGATGTGCTATATTCCGTACACACGCATCCAATCTCGTAGAGGAATTGGAGGCTATCTTATTTTAGAAGTGAGAAGACGACGTGGTGTCCATCCTGTTGTCATGATTGCCCACGGGCTCGTTCCTCTCACTCCAGGCTAGAGGTGGTACTTGGGTTGTGCCATGCCAGCACGACCAGTCTTGCATGCCGCGGGCCACTTCGTGTCTACACCTTTAGGCACACTCGGCACGACGAGCTTTTGTCTAGGCCCAAGCATAGTCCACGATATGACGGTACACATTCATACCGTGTCAGTCCAAGCACCGTCATCGAAATATATATATTTTTCTATCGCTCATCTGCATACATTTACTCATCTGCACACATTTGCTAATGTTTTATATGGTACAAGATCTTCGAGAGGTAACATAAGAAACAATCATTTCTATATCGATATTGCTGTTTGACGTTAAAAATTGCCTACATTCATTATTAGTGTGCACCATATTGGTAATTGGTAACTGACATCAAACGACCGTGTAACGGATGATTGATGCCCGCCGATACCCATTACCAATGTAGTGAACACAACCTTTTTTGTCTATCATTTTTTTGATATTTTTCTTAAACTACGAGCATACAAGGGATGACTATAAAAAAACAGATTAATCAGACTTAAGGTATGATCCATAAAAATTTAAAAAAATATTTATACACATCCTCCTTTTAAGCAAAGTGATAGTGTGGTGCAGTGGTTAGGGTGTGGACGATGGAATGATACTGATAGAGCTCAAGGCAATATAATGAGAACATTTTGGTACTGCCATGAGGATATGTCAATTTTGTCACAGCAGGGAAAACAATATGCTGCTTGGGCCATGTTATTCATCTAGGCCAGTAAAATAATTTGGTTCACCATGTCAACAGAAATATTGGGAAGAAAAATGTCTTCCTTCAACATGTTAATTTGGCCGCACAGCATCATGCAATCCGGTCCCGGATATAGCTAGCTGATTGATATGATGCGAATGGAAGAATCCTTGCTACTCGAGTTGTTAACTTGATATGCATGCAAAGCGGCACTCTGTTCCGTGTAGCCGTCTTGTAATTTGTATAGCACACGCCAGGCTCGTTCCGAGTATGCTTCCAACGGAGCAACCGATAGGCTCCCACAAACAATAAACCTACGCGTCCCAAGTGCACCACATGACTACATCTCATCTATCGCAGTCGCAGCCATGGACGCGGAGAATGCCGCCGCACTGTTCGGCTGACTTGTGGCTGGTGCTGGTTTGTGCCGAGAGAAAAATACTGTTGGCTGGCTGGTGGCTGGTGCTGGTTTGTGCCGAGAGAAAAATACTGTTGGCTGGCTCGTGGCTGGTGCTGGTTTGTGCAGAGAGAAAAATACTGCTGGCTGGCTGCTAATAAGCCAAACGAACAGCGGCGCGCCGTCACAGTCGAGACGTGGCCCTGGCCGGCCGACCGGCAGCTCAAGGAGAAGCAGCCATTCACTTGGCTCGGCGCGGCGCCGTACATCGCCGTTGTGCTCCTGGGCGTTGTGCTTTTCGCCGTCGGCGTGGCGGTGACCTCTTATTCCGCCAGGGATGCGAAGCAGGGTGGTCAGGGCCAGCCGTACCACGTGACCACCACCGGAGAAGAAGGTCGGGACCGCGCTCTACATCAACGGGATCTGTTTGGTACATGGATTAACAACTTTCCTCCAACGCTTAGAAACCAAGTTTTAATTGGCTCGACTGCTTTGTGTTGGGCCTTATGGCTTTGTATGAATGATGTCATTTTTCAGAGATCAAAACCTAACTATTTTTTGCAAGTAATCTTCAAAGGGACGCATTGGATCAGAAGTTGGGCAATCCTGTCTAAAGAGGAAGAGAGAGACCGGCTGAAGTAGGGCTGTCATCAGTTGGAGACAGCCGGCTTGGAGATCTTTGTCAAGTAGGGTGGAATGCTCTGAGAAGACTTCAGAATTAGATGTGCCTGTGCTGCGTGGTTTGATTGGTAAGACGTTCCTATTATGGGTCTTTCCTGTTTCCTTTCAGTTGTAAACTGCGGCAGTTTAAAAACCGCAGGGTGTCGTGATGTTGTTTACCGTGGCCTTTGTCAAGTCTTGTTCACTGATGTCGGATTTGTCCTTAATTAAAAAAAGTATCCTTGCGGCCACCATTGCCAACGATGAGGGATGCTGCGCGTGCAACCTGCAGCGATTTGGGCCGGATTAGCTGCTGTGAAAAACAAATTAAAGAAGGGTAAAGAGTGAGAAAGCAACGTGTTCCTTCTTGGGCGACATCAAGCGAGATCACCGTGGTGCTGCTCGATCTAGGTTTTCTGAAAATCAAATGAGATAGACTACTAGTTAGTTTCTGCTGGCTTATGAAATCTGAAGAGGACGACTCCTGATTTCTGCTGGCTTGTAAGAGAGAAAATTCCAACTTTGCCATGGTTATCCACAGCCATCGGCAAGGAAAAGAGGTTTGCCACAAATTTATGAGTGGCTCGAAGCACTACTGCACTAGGCTGATTGCCTTTTTTTCTGTTCTTGTTATGTGAAGTGATTCTCTATTCTCATTTTGAGAGTTTATGCTAGAGAATAAAATAACATCACCTTCAGTCATAGAATTATTTTTCTCACATAATCATCTCCTATAGGGGATCAGAATTAGGTGTAGCTCTACCAAACATGCCATAATGAATATCCATGCACCTTTTATAAAATTAAGGATCGAGTCCTCTTTACTTAATGGTTCAAAAATATTCTTATGCTTGAAGGTATAGGTTGGCTTAATTATTGTGATGGATTTTAATCATGAGAAAAGTGGAAGAAAGGAATAAGCCAAGTGCTCATGTCAACAATGTCCCCATGCTTAAAGGCACTAGCGCTTTGGGTTTAGCGAAGATTCCTTCAAGGTACGTATCTTACTTGGACAAAATAGTCCTTTTTGGTACAAAGGCTTTATTGGTCCTTTACATCAATACACTAGATGCTTTAAGGTATAGATTGGCTTATTGCGGTGGATTTTACTCATGAGAAAAGTGGAAGAAAGGAATAAGCCAGGTGCTCATGTTAATTATCCTCATGTTTAGAGGCCATTAGGGCTTTGGATTTAGTGAAGGTTACTTCAAAGGTGCATATCTTACTTGGACAAAATAGTCCTCTTTGGTACAAAGGCTTGATTGATCCTTCACATCAGGACACTAGACAAATAAATATCCATGTACTAGGATTTGAACCCTGGTTGATGCCTCGCCATAGGTGCTTACCACTACACTACAAGAGTGTTGGCAACTCATCTCTCTTCCTAACCAACCGAAAGTATACCACAAGCTGAGGGGCACAATTAAATGGGTAAATTTGGAGATGACAACATTATTTTTTTTTCAATCCAATGCTACAATTAAGTTTAGTAAGAACACTATAAATCCTTTATAGCAGCTCTGGTGTGCCCCTGCATCTGTAACTTTGTTTTGTGACATGTTGATGGTAAGTTGGTAACATCACAAGCATGTGTAAATCAAACGACGCCAATCCACGGCTGCGTTGGCGCTAAAACATAACCCACCAGTCTTTAATGGTAGGCACCGCATAGGAACTATATTGAGTTAGTACTACATGGAAATTACAGAAATATAGGTTCATCTTAAACCGACACATACATATTCCACACACATTGCAGGTGTACAGAGAGAACAGCAACATCAACAGCAAATTAAAGCGTCTAGAACTGGTGTGGGGTTGGACGAAATGAACTTAGCTATCACCGCTAGGTTCGATTTTTCAGGTCCCTTGTTCGAGCTCAATTAGGGAATCCGGAGCGTAAAGGCCCGATCTCAAGACAATGGCCCGGCCTTAAGCAATAAAAAATTCGGTGAACGCCACGGCGCAAGCTGGGGCGCGATTCAGTCGTCGGTCGCTCGCCCAACCGCTCGAGCGTTGGAGAGGAACCTCGCCTGAGCCATGGCCGCCTGTCTCTACCTCCTTGCCGAGCACACACAGATTGTCTGGAGCAGGCCAAAGACGAACGACGTTGTCCTCACACAGGTGGATGGCAGCCTTTCTCCTTCGGGTCGCAGGTCCCATGGCGGGGCTGCACCCTCCTTGCGGCGGTGGACGATAGGATACCGTACCCGTCGCGCACCGTCGGATTCCCTACGCTGCTCCACCCAAGAAGCTAGCCCCAACCTCCGCACGCCGAATCCATCCCTGATGTAGCGCCTATACACTAGAAATTGATGTGTCCTCTCTCGCAGATGAATCGGGATGGAGCGCCGGTGGGGGATCTGGTGCTCGCGCTGGAGGAGGGGAGGAAGCGGCGCTGGATGGGGCGGCGGAGACGGGGCGACGCGTGATGCGGGAAGAGGATGCATGATGAGTGATTTCTTTCTTTTGATGTGGGCCCCGCCTCTTAAGACCGACTCGGCATTATACATAGCAATCCGGACCTCATCGGCAATATACACTCCTGATGCCCTTAGTCATTTGGTTCTCTCGAGTAGCATTATGAAGAATGATGGTCTCTCTCGCTTTCCAAAGCAAAAAGACCGGTGGGGCAAGACTGTCCCATAGTTTTTCATTAAGAAAATGAAATTTTCTCCCGGTCTAGAAAAATCCCCCGAACCCTGGCAAACCGGCGAGGAAATTTTTTTTGAAGGATCTGAAAATTTGCTACCACGAGGAGTCGAACCCACGACCTAAACGTGCTACTAAAGTATTGCAACAACCAAGCCACAAGCTTTTTCACCTCTCTTTCCACGCGCGCGCGCCCACACACACAGTTCTCCATCCCCCTTGTGGTTTGCTGCCGGCTGAGATCCTCCTGTAAAAGGATCAGCAAAAGAATAATAACCCGTCAGCTATTCTGTATTGAAACGTCAAGGGAGAATCTCATGTCAAGCCTGATTTGTTTATGCCTCCAACCACATGCACGGCGGTACATTAACAGTAAAACATCAGCAACCTATATATATATATATTCTAGTCTGCAAAACTTGGGATGATAATAACTTAGCAAGCTAGTTATCTTTCTTTCCAAATAATGAGTCTATGGTTAAAAATGAAAGGAGATCGAAAAAGAACCAAAACTGTTAGCCTTAAGTGATGCTTAGCTTCAAATCCCGAAAAATCATCTGGCGACACATCTTCTTTCACCTGATAAAGAATGAAATTTTAGAAGCCTGGAAGTTTAAGAAAACTTGTTGTGGAAATTGAACAACGTTTGCTTATCATCTGGCGACACATCAGCAACGTTTGCTTATCTTGTTGAGCGCAAAATTAAAAAAAAATACACCATCTCTTTCTCGCTCGTCTTTCTCCACTAGCTTCTCTTCCTGCGTGACTGATCTTACCCCCAAGCTTCTAGACCTGAGCTCCCCGCTGCTTCCACTTTCCCTCTTGGCTCCGGTGGCGTCATCACCCACCACCACCGTCGGTCCATCCCTCTAGACCCCATAGGACGCAATCACAAATCCCCTTCCGAAACCTGAATCCCTAGAACCCTAATCCAAATACGGGTCGCACGGAGAAGATGAGTTGGCCGCCCAAGGAGTAAAAAATCGCGTGGAGTGCATCTTAATCTGTTATTTTTTAATTCGATTAGTTACTTCTCTATCTTTCCTTTTTTTTTGCTATTCTGACATCCCTATTGTTGCCAAATAGTGGGGCTCTCGCGATACCTTGTATGGAGAACCCTCTCGATTCAGGTTTTGCGTGACATCTGGTGGTGCCGCTGGGTGTTGGGCCTACAGGGTGCTGACCTCTAGGGTGCCCCTGCTGCCGTCATGATGCGAGTGCTGAGCAGGCAGTGGTCAATCTCGTGGTTGCAGGGGTTCTTCCCCGAACACCAGAACTAAGTAAGTTCGAGTAAAATGTTGGGCAAATAAGAAAAATCAGCTGATTTTATTCCGGAAGCAGCTAAAAGAAGTCGCGTGTGGAAACTAAAGCACCTAGTAACGGCTCTATCGGGGCTTGACACCCGCGTGCTCCTTTACATGCATGTTGGGCTCCCAAAACCTGGTCTGCACGAGCACCTTTAGTAGTAGTACGTGGTGCGGCCATTTTTCTCTCCTCCGCCACGTACATGATCTGGTTCCCTGCATCAATTACATTAGCTAGGTAGCTAGATTGGAATCTAGAAGACTCATTTTTTTTTCTTTACGAGTGGAATCTAGAAGACTTACTTTGTTTTCTGTGTGTGTGTGTGTGATCCACTTTAGTGGCACGTCTATACCCATGCTATAAGAAATGCTAAACGATCTGAAACGTTAGACAGCACACCTGTAAAATTTACATGAAAACTTCTGCTGCACAATACCAAATAACTAGATATGGAAACTCTTTATCAAGAGAAAGAGATATGTATTGCTTCAATTTCTAGCGCACATAACCAACAAGGAACCAACCTCCTAAATGGTACCTCGAGAATCTAATCCCAAAATTTAGGCCTTGTCTAGATGCGTATTTACGGGGTGGGGATTTGGGGGTTTGGTGTCACTTCGTAATCATTGCGTCACTGTAGCATTTCGTTTGTATGTGTGAAAAATTATCCAAAAATTGATTAATTAGGCTCAAAATGTTCGTCTCGCAAAGTACAACAAAACTGTGCAATTAGTTTTTAATTTCATCTACATTTAGTACTCCATGCATGTTATGACATTTTAATGTGATGAGGAATCTTCTTTTTTATAATAAATTTAGGGATAGAATTTGGGACCTAAACAGGCCCTCAGTTTCAGGCGTTCAGCCAACTTCTGAAACGCGCGTCGATCTACCCTTTTCCAGCAAGTCGCTAGCTGGGCTGGGCCTCAAACTTTGCCCAGGGAAATATGACGTCACCAGCCTCCAAAAACAATAACTCAAATGACGCCAAAAACGTCTGAGCCACTGGACGTTTTTGATTTTATCTACATTTAGTACTCATGCATGTGCCGATATTTTGATGTAAAGGAAATCTTCTTTTGTTATGTAGTAAACTTTGGATGTGGAATTTGGGATCTATGGCCTTGTTTAGATGTTAGAATTGGGAGGTTGAATTTGGGAGTAAGATGTCACTTCGTAATCATTGCGCTACTGTAGCATTTCGTTTGTATTTGTGAAAAATTATCCAAAAATTGATTAATTAGGCTCAAAATGTTTGTCTCGCAGAGTACAACAAAACTGTGCAGTTAGTTTTTGATTTCATCTGGTTGACAATGGACTTTCGATTCTTCAATATGCAGATGACACCATACTGTTCATGGAACATAATTTTAAACAAGCTAGGAATATGAAACTGTTGTTAAGTGCTTTTGAACAATTATCTGGCTTGAAAATTAATGATATCACAATTTTTCCTCGTCACACTCTTGTCTGAGCTGCACACGTATGAGAGTATGGCACTGGCCCAAACATACTATTCTCATCGGAAAAAGGGTGCCTGAGGCTGATTTGGGCCATATTATTCAGCCAGACAAGTTTGGAGCTCCTTTGTGCTGTGATTCCGAATAGTCACCGTGAATTTAAATTAATCTACCCGTTCTAAATTTCGTGAATTTAAAATAGTCACCGTCTGTTGATAGGCCTGTTGCTTCTCTGGCGGTGAATGGGCTCTTCGCCGGCGGCCGGCGGGCTTTAGACTGTTCTTGATGTTGACTGTTGACCTGTCTGGCGTCCCCATCCGTGCGCTCGGCGTTTAGGAGAGTGTATATTTTGGTTAACTGGGCATGCTCGTCTGGTATCTTGGTTTCAGCAATGATAAACAACAAAAGTCTAAATTTGCTTTTAATTTATTGTCGATGCGATGGCAATAGTACGTTTGAAATTTGCAGTTTAAGATGTATGGGAGATTTAACAAAAAGCTAGCGATTTGATCAATTTTATACCAAGAGTTGTTTTTCTGTCTTAATGAAATAGAGGGTGAAATGGCAAAATAATGGCCGGGATGATTATTTTTAAAAAAATATACTTGTTGCTGCAATTCGTTGTCTCTGTTAGAATAAACCACGCCATGGTGAGAGCCCGGCGTGCATCGCGTGTGCGCGTGTTGTTAGCTTGTTAGTTGAACGTGCGTGCGTTCAGTTTGGTTAGCTTGTTAGTTTCGATCGAGTTCAGGTCTAGGGAGTTGGTTTAGTGGTATCTGTGGTGCATGAGTTCGGGCTCAAGGGCGCACCAGGGACAACGTCCAAGTCGGAACGCTGGTCTGGCCAGGTTCCAGGTTGTGTCCGTCGGACGGCGTATGGGCGCACGTTCTGGCGAAGTGGATCAGCAGGGATGGCCAAGTCGTTGGCCGTGGCGTCAAAAGCGGAAGGAGGCCGGGGTGTTCGTCGCCATTTTGTGTGTGCACTGTTTATCGTCTTCTACCTCCGTTCGGTAAGAGAAAGTGAGTGATCGCTAGACTCCAACAATTGGTATCAAGAGCAAGGTTAGGGCCTTGAGCTAGTGCATGCACTACGGCGGCTTGATTGGTCCACCCCGACAACCACCGTTGAAGAAGCGCGTGATCCCGCGCAGGAGTGCGACGGTGACGGTCATGGTGGGCGACGGCGAGAAGACTCCACCAGGCTCTCCGAAGAAGCCGTTCGGCGGCAAGGGCGGCGAGGACGCCGAGAGCAGCGGGAAGGGGGAGATCGTGCGCGTCGTTCGCGAGTTCGGCGGTGAAAGGACCTTGATGTCACCTAGAGGGGGGGTGAATAGGTGAATCTGGAAATTACAAACTTTTTCAAACAGTTAGATAGAAACCGGTCAGACCGGTTTCCAAAACCGGTCAGACCGCTTTCTTGAAAGCGGTCATACCGCTTTGCCAAAGCGGTCAGACCGGTTTTCCACAGAGAAAACCAACTATGTAAATTAACCCCCTCTACGAGTTCTAGCATAAACCAAACTTGATGATGGGCTCTTGTAGATGATAAATAGCAGGTCCACTTAGTCCCTGCACACAAGTAGAGCACAACCAAGTAGAAGAGACCAACTAATGTACTTAAGTCCTTGTCTCACTTTGAACTTGTGAAGTAAAACAAGAGACAATGATTTGTTTTCCCGAAGTTCGGAGTTCACCGCTGCCACTAAGGCTGTCACAAAGACACGATGAATCCTAGTCTCCGTTGAGGGCCTACGAAAGTCGGGCTTATCCACTCCAAGCCACTTTCCTCGGTTCCACTAACTTTTGACCCTTTTCCACGAAGGAGGCAAGGCCAGCCTTTACAACCAATCCGTGGCTTACCACATATGAGGTAGCTCACCGGCGACGTTAGGAGGCTTCACCTCCAAGAGTAACAAATGCTTCAATTGTTGCTAGACTTCACCGGAAGTGCTCAAGGCTATGGATATGCTCTCAATAGCTGCAATTTGCTTTCACTTGCTATCTATAGCTCACAACACATACATCCCTCAACCCAAATCAAATGATATGAACTAAATCAATCAACTCTCACAAAGAGAGGTTTGGGGAGAGCTTGCTGGTGCTTGAGAAGGCTAGGGACGAGCCACAAAGGCAAATGAACCAGCACCCCTCACAAGAGAGGGATATGGGGTATAAATACCCCAACCAACACAAACTAGCCGTTATAGCCGTTGGAAACCAGTCAGACCGGTTTCCCAAACCGGTCAGACCGGTTTCCCAAACCGGTCAGACCGGTTTTCAAACCAAAGTAACCGTTGCACCTGTCAGAGCCCCAAACCGGTCAGACCGGTTTGGGTCGACTCAGCACACTAGACCCAAAAGCGGTCAGACCGCTTTCCAAAACCGGTCAGACTGGTTTTGGTCCCCTCAGCACACTAAGTCCCTAAAGGACTTCTCTCTAGTGGTTATCTCTCATGTGTTGATCTATTGAGCACTTTTTGGTGTTATCAAGACAACTAATGTTGCATCCCTCTTGATAGTACGGCATTCCTAAACTCAAGATAAAAACAATAAATAGAATCTACCACTTGAGCTTTTATATCTTCATTGATGCCATACTTGATCATCTTCAACTTGAGAGGCTTCAACATTTCATGTCTTTGCGGAGCAAATCCAATCTTGAGCCAATGGCTTAGAATTTCCGTTGTATGAAACACTTCATAAGCCATTCCACTATATGATCAATAAAGATTAGATGCTTTGCATTGCTTCACTTGATATGACTTGATCGACGTATAGAAACCAAACTATAATGTTAGACCTTTCCACGAACAATGTCCCTCAGCTACAAGACCAACTTGCCCTTCACTTTGTTAGGAATGTCACTCCCATCTAGCTTGATCCCTTCCGTCCTCTCTTGCCAAATTAAGCTTCGCTTTGCCTTGCATCATCATGAATACCACATTGAAATCCATGTCTTCTATTAACTTGAAATATCTTCAATATTGTTTTGTATGTTGACTTAGGTGAATAACTTGTCCATAAGCATCAATGAACTTGAGACTATATACTAGCCATAGAATCATGTCTCATTTTGACTATAACCATTGCCATGGATCAAGCCCAAAGAAATTTCAATTTCTTCAATTATTTTGTCCCAAAAACCTTTGACAAGTATTCTATAGATGAGACCAACTAATTTGCATAATACCGTGTCTCATTTGTCGTTTCCAATCACTTGTCATTTTTCTAGTTTGATTGCATGGGATGATTACCACTTGTTTGCTTTCTTGTCTTTTATACCAATAATGAGCTTATATTCTTCAACAACCATATTACATACAGGTATATTATATGAATGTCCATACGAATAAAACCCTGCTCATATGCTTAAGCAAACAAGTTAAATACAAATCATGTTGTCATCCAAAATCACCAAAACATATAAGTGGCTAGATGCACTTTCAATCTCCCCCTTTTTGGTGATTGATGACAACATGATTAAAGCTTACAAAATATATGAAATTTAAGCTCTAGATGACTAAGATATATGGTGAGCTCCCCCTTAATATGTGCTTTGAATGGAATTCTCAAAAATTCGGCCTCAAATGCCAAATACACATATAAACAATAACAAATGAGAGCTCCCCCTATATCTTAGCATCCATCATGTGCAACAAGTGTGTGTGACAATATTAAACAAAGTGTGATGCATATGACATGTATAGCACTCAATAAAGAAACCGGTCAGACCGGCACATGCTTGCTGTCACGGGCCAAACCGGTCAGACCGGTTTGGGAAACCGGTCAGACCGGTTTCACCCCGCTGCCTCGGGCCAAACCGGTGAGACCGGTTTGGGAAACCGGTCAGACCGGTTTCACCCCAAACAGCAAGCATGTGTGAAACAACATTGCATCAACCAATACATGTAACACACTAGCAAATAGTCACTTAGAATATATAAATGAGTTCAACACACATAGTAGCACACATTACAAGTTCTCAAGTCCACAAATAGATAAAATACGAATATATTACATCCAAAGTGACATGACTACAAGATCAACTAGAAATAGGCTTTAATCCATTCTTCTCCCCCTTTGTCATCAATCATCCATAAAGGGCCTGGAGAAGCTTGTAGTCACGCTCCCGTCATGCATCAAATCTCCTCCGCCACTAGAAAGTCGGGCTATGATCATCTGACGAAGAAGATGTAGTCCAATGAAAACCTTCACTCAATTGAATGTGCAAGTGATAATCTAGAGTGATTTGGATGTGCTAATCATGGTCTAAGATAAAGATGTGCTAGACATACCATGACTAGGAGCAGAAGTAGGTCCAAAGATAGAAGCTGCTGCCTGCGAAGCAAAATCTCCGGGAGATGGAGACGGTGCACTAGAGAACTGCACTCCTGCCATAGAAGAAGATGTGCCACCATATGCATATGAAGAGGACGGGAGTGTAGCAGCTGCATAGGTTGGTCCTGGAGGTGCAAATCCAAACGAGGAGCCAAACAAGTCACCTTCTGAAGTAGGCATGTATGGCATGGTCCCTGGAGCACCAACTGACTGTGAAGGGGGTGGCGTAGGCTGTGAACTCGACCCAACGTGTCCATATCCAAATATGTCACCATACTCCTCAAAATATCCCGCATTCATGTGATCGGTCATGATGTCTCAAAGCGGGGGTATCTCAGGCAACTCAAGAGGTGGTGAAATGGGTGATAGCGGATCATTCGGACTCATTGCGGCGCGTAGTTTCTTGAACTCATCATGAGTCTTCTTATTCTCTAGCCTCTGCTGCCTAATATCAACCTGGACATCCCTCTGGCCTTTGCAAATGCCTGTAAACATAGATATGAATTTCCGAATGGGAGAGGTCCGTCCTGCTGACTGTGTACCACTACCAGACCCAAACCGGTCAGACCGGTTTGAGGAACCGGTCAGACCGGTTCTGGCCTGCCGCTGTGAATGCTGCTGTGGCTGCTGCTGTGGCTGCTCTTGATCACCTCCGGCTGCTGCATCTGTGTCTGCTGATGGAGGAGAAGGCATCCTAAACTTGTGAGGCACAGGAGGGCGAAGTGGCTTGTGCGGGGTGTCCTTTTTGATCTTCAAATTTGTCACCCTCTCTATCATAAGCATGATGAAGGGGCTATAAGCACAAATCTTCTGAGGACTCTCAGAAATGGGCTTGATTTCTTGCCAAATGAAATCAGCAACACTAAAGGGAGGTGTCTCCTCTCCAATCCTCAAATAATACATCAAATTTCTCATGTAGAGTGAGATATCTGAGGCGTTGCCATCTCTAGGAGTGAGTGTCTTGCGAAGCATCCTGTAAAGGGTCCCATAGTAGGTGTAGAGACCACTCACTTTCCCCCAGCTGCCATTCTGATTTCTTGGATACATGAATTTCAACTCTGAATTTTCTAGTACACCACTATCACGTATCTTTACGGTGTTTTCATCCTCATTGTCAACCCTCAAGAGAGTAGCAAAGACAGTGTAAGAGATGTGATAGCGTTGTCCTTCTGTCATCCAATGCATAGCTCTCTCTCGCCCACCATTCTCCTCATGATAACCGAAGAACACAGTAGCATAAAATTGAGCAATGACTTCCTTGTTCCAATTGTGCTTGAAGCCCATGAGATGTTTGACTCGCTTTTCAGAACAAACTCTGATAATCTCATTGAACACCGGGTTGTCATGCTTGCTCATGTACTCCCAATCCACATACTGTGCATCTGATGTGATCTTGGTCTTTTTCATAATAGCTGTGGCATAGAAGTCCTGCTGAAAAAGAGTCCAAAATCTGTAGTCGGTGGCTGTCCTATCCACATCAAGTGGACTAGTCCTCCTCAATCTCCTGACAACATCAGTCATCCCATTAGCAAGATAATCTGTCACTCTTCTGCTAGCTGGGCCAGTGGGTCGGCAAATCTCCAAAATGAGAGGGGCATTTTCATCAGCAGTGTCATCATCATTTGCCCCCTCATCCTCATCATTTCTCGCTGCCATCTCCTCCTCCTCATCATCATCCCTATGTGGCTCTATCCGATATTGCTCATCCTCAACATCATCATCACTAGTGGAATTCTCCACTACGTCCACCTCCTCAATCTCCTGCTCAGATGTCCTCTTCGGCCTTCTAGGCCTCAAAGATCTGCCACTAGCCGTACCCGAGCTACTGCCCCCGGGTGCATCAAACTTCCCCTTTTTGATTCTCTCGGCATGTGATCCCTTCGGCATCCTCTACTGTCCTTCCTGGTTTCACAAGATGACACACAAAGTATCAATACCCAGGAGATAATTGATCCAAAGATTTGAATAGGCAGAGTACATCCAACAGGATTTGAGTCAGCTCAGCACAAAACCGGTCAGACCGGTTCCAGGAACCGGTCAGACCGCTTTTGGTCTGAGCTGAGCCAACTCGAGTTGAAGATCAATTTGGACAGATTCTAGTCTGGATATTGACAAGATATTGATATACAAGCTATCCCTAGTCCATATGCGAGCTAGCATAGTGCAAAACAGGGACTTGAGCCTTCACTGCCCAAACCGGTCAGACCGGTTTGCCAAACCGGTCAGACCGCTTTGCGGAGTGAAGATGCAAATTCTTGTTGCACAAAATGTAGCCAACCAAACTGAATGAACTCTTAGGGATAGGTTCCTAGACATGCCAGAAGATGTTCTACCAAAGGGTTTTGCAAGATATTCATCGAGTGAGTAGATCGGGCAATGGGAAGATTTGTATACCTTGAGATCCTTGAACTCGTGAGAGAAAAGAGAGATGAGTCCAATGCAGTTACGAATCCAATCTAGCAGCCTTGGGGCACTCCAAATCCAACGAGAGAACAACTTTTCCTTGGTTGAATCTTCAAATCGCCATGGGGGCGTCTCCTTGCGATGAAGAACAGAGGAGAGAGAGAGGATTCGAGGTGAATGAGTATGGGAGGAGAGAGGGAATCACGGGATGAGATAAATCCATGTGGGCCACCTTCCTGGGCCAAACCGGTCAGACCGGTTTGGGAAACCGGTCAGACCGGTTTCTCCCAGGGAGTTGAGACTGCCCGAAACTTCGGATCTTCCGGGAATTTGTCGGAACTTCCGATGAAAGTCAGATCTTCCGGGCCAGAATCAACTCGAGACCGAGCTGCTCGGAACTTCTTGTCGGATCTTCCGACTAAAGGTCGGAACTTGCTTCAAAACTGTTCCAAAACTTGTTCCCTTGGTCTAAGAATATGTTATAATGAAATTTGTCCTTCAAAGATCCAAGAATTTCCACAGAAAAGTTCACCCAGCTGCTTGGGTCCAAACCGGTCAGACCGGTTTCTCCCAGTCAGCTGAGACTAGTCCGAATGGGTGGAAATTGAGCTCCAAAACTTGTTTACTTTATCTGAGAGTGTATGTGATAGGCATGGTCTTCCACATCTCAAGATTGTCCATAGAAAAGATAAGATTTCCAAAATATCTACTTTCTTTCGTTTCTTCCGAAAAAAAAATGTGATAGGATGAGATAGATAAAGAATTTATAGACTTGAGAAAATCTCACTATTTGTGACTAGCCATCAAACAAGCAAGGATAACTATAGTCACAAATAGATTGACGATGGTCAAAGGACCAAAACTCAAATATTTTCAAAATCACACAATCCTATCATGCTAGTTGGGTTTTTCAAATTCTATCCTATGTCACCCAAGGACATGCACATATATTGAGCACATAACGACATTAACATATTTAGCTTACACTATTCACCAAGAAAGTGTTAAACTAAACATTTAATGGACGCATGGGAGCTTGATATACTTGCATGGAAATGCACACTCTAGCATGACAAGGGCCTAGATGCACAAGGTAAATACTTGTTCATAGAAAACATACCTTGGCCTCTAGTAGAAGGTGTTGTGCAATATTGTCAATCTTGTCCATATGAGTTCTCTCATGATATAATCAGTTTGATCAACATAGAGAGAAAGCATTAAGGTGCACAACACATGATTTCATAATTAATGACTTTTATAAATGCATGAAAACATACGTCATTAATCACGAAGTCACACAATATAGACCAAATTCCTCATTTTGGTGCATTTGTGATGATGTGGTTAGAAGGGACTCATATGCACTAGTTTTGAAAGATTAAATCAATTTAAGGAATTTAATGCTATATTATGTTGAGTTGTCAAAATATAGATTGAGATCAAGATTCATGATGAGAGTGACTATAGTGTTACCGTCATGAATCACAAGATGAGTTGACAACTCCAATTGAGAGAAATACTCTCTCACCATTGAGACTACAAGTTTACTAAAAGAAATGTTAGTCTCAAGGACACAAATATTGAAATAATCTCCCCCTAAATGTGTGCATCATATGTAGACAATATGTGACATGCACTTTGTCTTGTAAATGACGTGGAAGGGATTAATTCAATATTTGGTCAAGTCGTACAATAAATTACTCAAAATGAGATATGCCAAGTAATCATACCATAATGAAGAAGTAATATAGATAACATATGCCAAGAGTGAGAAATTCATGAAATGAATTACTTGCGTCTTTATTTCTCACACAAATGGCCAAGTCCTAACTTCCTGAGCCAAACCGGTCAGACTGGTTTCAGCTCGGATCTTCCGATGAATGATCCGGCCGGGAGAAGTTCACCACAGAGCCGCCAGGATCATCTAGTCGGATCTTTCGGCCTCAGTGTCGGATCTTGTGTGGTATGCCCTGGAAATGATAGAATTTTGCTCTACTGAAGAGCCATTAGACATACCACGTGGCATATGCTAAAATCATTAATTAAAATCTTCATTTCTCATGAATGTGTCAAAGTTGCAAGTGTCTGGGCCAAACCGGTCAAACCGGTTTGGAAAACCGGTCAGACCGGTTTTGCCAGACTTATACCGGTAGTGTGGTGCCAAACACTTGTTATTGAGCTTCTTGCATCGGAGTTTGGTTTCCCACAAATTTGACACAATATTGCTCTACTAGAGAGCCATAAAAAGCATCACATGGCATATATAAATCAATTTTCAAGAAAGTAGCCTAGGTCACTATCAAGTTTCACAAGTTCAAAACTTAGAAGCACTTGATCCTACAAAAGGCACTAGTGACAAAGACTTAACCAATTTAAGCACAATGTTACCGAGATGACATTGAGTATAGAGTATGAAGCGGAAGCAATTTTTCTTGGCTTGCTAGTAGATCTTTGAAGATTGTCATTCAAGCCAAGCCACCAATGCACCTCGTAGTCCCTACAATCTCATCAAGCACGTTTTGGTACCCAACTCGTGTTGGGTCCGATGTTGTTAGTCCCAAAATGCTTAGGGACCCAAATAGCTCTTGTGCCGCTCCTTGGAGAACGAATCACCTTGGAGGCACAAGGGACATTTGGAGAATCCCCAAGCTTCACATACATAGAATGGACAATGTCGGGTTTAGGAGTTTTACCATTTGGACAATCTTTACCAAAGTGTCCTTTCTCCCGACATGAGTAGCATGTCTTGTGCTTGATGTTGGTTGCCTTCTTGAGTTGCTTGGCTGCTGCTGCCGGAAACCGGTCAGACCGCTTTTGGCAGAGCAAGCAACACTTGAGTGTGTTGAGCTCTTGAAGGCCACTTCTCCATTGAATTTTGCTTGGGCCTTGAGAAAGCCTTTGTTGAGCTTGATAGAGGGCTTCTCTTGGTGTAGGAGATCTTGGACTTGACTTGATTTTTGCAAGAGCTTTGCACGGTTGATCCCTTCTCAAGCTTCTTCACCATGAATTCACGGTTATCTTGAGAAGGTTGTGCATTGCTCTTCCTTTTGAGAGTTCTCAAGTTCTTTGTGACTTTTTCCACCTCTTCCTTGAGTTCTTCATTTTCCTTTGTAATGAGGTCGTCACAAGACTCTACACACACTTCATCATACCAAGATTGTTTTGCTTGAGAGCAACATGGGTTAGCACATGATAGATTATATTGAATTTGAGAGCATGCGCATTTATGAGATTGAGGTTCAATTGATTTTACAGATACTAGTATAACCTCATGAGCTATCTTTAGTGAAGCATATGATTCTACAAGTTGTTCATGAGAACACAAGAGTTCTTCATGCGTTACTTGTAGCGTCTCATGCTTGCTAGCAATTAATTCTAATTTTTGCTTGAGCATTTTGTTTTCTTTTTCTATGGAAGCCATATGAAGAGCATCACAAGCATAATTATCAACAATTGCATCATACTTACAAACCAAAGCGGCGTTTGAGAGTTTGACTTCCTCAAGCTCTTTGATAAGAGCTAGGATAGTCTCATCCTTTGAGTTTTCCGCCTTCTCTCCTTCTTTGGACTTGTAATATATGAGTGTCTCATCATTGGAGGATGGTATTGCTTGTGAGCTTGAAACTTTGCTTGCACGGCGACGGCCTCCTTTCTTGCAGCCAGCTGCACCCTTCCTGCCCAAACCGGTCAGACCGGTTTGGAAAACCGGTTGGAATCTCAATTTGTGTTTTGTCAACTCAACATAATATATAACAAACTTTTTCACACTGTCAGCACTGAAACCGGTCAGACCGGTTCCTAAAACCGGTCAGACCGCTTGAAGCGGTCAGACCGCTTTGGTAAAGCGGTCAGACCGGTTTTCCACAGAGGAAACCATCAATGTAAATTAACCCCCTCTACAAGTTCTAGCACAAACCAAACTTGGTGATGAGCTCTTGTAGATGATAACTAGCAGGTCCACTTAGTCCCTGCACACAAGTAGAGCGCACCCAAGTAGAACGATGCGGAAGCGAATATAAATGCTAGAAATGAGCTTGTGAAGTAAGACAAGAGACAAGGATTTGTTTTCCCGAAACTCAGCAGCCCTGAGTGATCTGCGTAATTACATAAATGGATGAAAAGGGGGAAAAGAAAGGTGATGGGGGACCGAAAGTACCATGCTGAAATAACGCTGAAGCAAGCTTTCCCACTAGCTTTTGGCCCTTTTCCACGAAGGAGGCAAGGCCAGCCTTTACAACCAATCCGTGGCTTACCACACACGAGGTAGCTCACCGGCGACGCCTAACCGTCTAGGAGGATCACCTCCAAGAGTAACAAATGCTTCAATGGTTGCTTGACTTCACCGGAAGTGCTCAAGACTATGGATATGCTCTCACTAGCTGCAAATGGCTTTCACTTGCTATCTATAGCTCACAACACATACATCCCTCAACCCAAATCAAATGATATGAATGAAATCACTCAACTCTCAAAAAGAGAGGTTTGGGGAGAGCTTGCTGGTGCTTGAGAAGGCTTAGAATTTCCGTTGTATGAAACAATTCATAAGCCATTCCACTATATGATCAATAAAGATTAGATGCTTTGCATTGCTTCACTTGATATGACTTGATCGACGTATAGAAACCAAACTATAATGTTAGACCTTTCCACGAACAAAGTCCCTCGGTTACAAGACCAACTTGCCCTTCACTTTGTTAGGAATGTCACTCCCATCTAGCTTGATCCCTTCCGTCCTCTCTTGCCAAATTAAGCTTCGCTTTGTATTGCATCGTCATGAATACCACATTGAAATCCATGTCTTCTATTAACTTGAAATATCTTCAATATTATTTTGTATGTTGACTTTGGTGAATAACTTGTCCATAAGCATCAATGAACTTGAGACTATATACTAGCCATAGAATCATGTCTCATTTTGACTATAACCATTGCCATGGATCGAGCCCAAAGAAATTCTAATTTCTTCAATTATTTTGTCCCAAAAACCTTTGACAAGTATTCTATAGATGAGACCAACTAATTTGCATAACACCGTGTCTCATTTGTCGTTTCCAATCGCTTGTCATTTTTCTAGTTTGATTGCATGGGATAATTACCACTTGTTTGCTTTCTTGTCTTTTATACCAATAATGAGCTTATATTCTTCAACAACCATATTACATGAATATCCATAAGAATAAATTACGAGACAGGAGAGGATTCCTATATGCTTAAGCAAACAAGTTAAATACAAATCATGTTGTCATCCAAAATCACCAAAACATATAAGTGCCTAGATGCACTTTCAGGCGGAGCGCTGAATTGGCCAATGCTCACCAAGACCAACTACATGCAGTGGTCCTTGGTAATGAAGATCAAGATTGTCACACCCGGATTTTCACAAAAACCCGAATGCGGCCATATGTGTGTCCAGGAAGTCTTTGTACACATATAGCGAACAAATATGATAAACAGAGAACATATGCTGGAATAAATTCTTCATTAAATAAAATGTTTACATCAGAGTGCTTCATAAATGATCTAAACAATAACAGCGGAAGACTAATAAAACTCTCAACTAAAGGAGCCGCAATCCACAGGGACTCTGACTAGGAGATCACAACTCAGTAGTACGGTAAATCTTCTGGAAACTCAGCAATGGACTCGTGCCCAGCCCAATCTGTTTACCCATCCGAAAATTTTGTTGAATAAAATAGCAAGTGTAAGTAAACAATTACTTAGCAAGTATAGCATGGGTATGAAGGCTCAAAATAGGCTAGACATGGCTTAACTGCATTAGCATTTTTAGTTCGTTCATTTTAACATTAACCAAATTACTACGAGTGAATAAATCCCGGTTGTAACCCAATTAATAAAGTATAAGTGACATTAAACATAAATAAACATCATCTTCTAATAAAAAAGGATCCATGCCGCTCGTGACCCTGAGCAAGGCTATCATGATAGATTTTACACTATGCAGATGTTTCGCTCTTTACCCACCAGTCGCGTAAAAGCTCGAAAGAACTTTAAACCCAACCACGCGGAGGTGGATCAGACCTCACAAAGATGCAGGCTCGTGATCTGTGGGATGCGATCGAGCCCGGTGGCGTGTCGCTGAGGGTGGATCGCATGGCGCTTGACGCCATCACAAGCGCCGTGCCGCCAGAGATGGTGGCGTCACTGGCGTGTGAGCGTGCAGTGCCTAATGGGAAACTAAACTGATTCGACAAACTACGCCAACAGGTCGAGTCTAGCGATCAACCGTGTACAAAATTAAACCAGCAAACTACAACTGTGTGGGGGGACTTGGGGGCACAGAACCCTAGGGAAAATAAAGCCAGCAGGCCAGGAAAAAAATTGCGACAAAACGATTACTTGCCTGGCTGCAAAGAGATGGATCCGGCAAGATTATTAGGAGGGATCGATTACCCTGAGAGAAGGGAGCTTCTCGATTTATGTATGTTTCGATGGTCAGTGGTGAGGAGATGAAGCGGTGACGGCAGGGGCGCCGACGGTGGTGGAAGGGGATGTAATGCTGAGGTAAAACTAGTATGGAAAGCTTGAAGTCAAGTCGTCAATTTCCTACTTTTAGGCCCTTCAAATCATTGGTTAAGGCTAGGTTTCAGCGATATCACTTGGTAATGTTTCTTGTGGTTTCAGCTAATGGTAAGGCTAGGTTAAGTCCTTCAAATCCTATGGTGACTTTGTGAATTTTAAAATTTCTCATAGGGATGAGTGAGCGTCTGCGTCGGTACAAAGTCATATCTCCTGGTCCATAAGGAAACACGAGAATATCACACAGGACTTTCAGTTATCAGTGGCGTAGATCCTATCCTATAGTACATCCGTGCCTTACGCAGCATATTAACAACCTGACCAGAGCATTACGGATTCAGCCAGCCAGATTACGAGAGCATGGTGTGATGCAGTGGAGTACTCCAGTCCAGTGTCGCTGCAGTGTGACTAGCTAGTCGACGCTGCTTTCTTTCGTCTTGTCGTGCGCTGGGCTTGTACATCTACTTGAAAAGGGCTGGGCTTAGATGGGGGTAAAATTGAATGGAGCGTAGCACGCACGTGGCCGACGAATTGTTGTGTGAGACTAAAAAGAAATCCCTTCACTTCATCGAAAGAGGAGCAGCCGAGGAGGTCCCTTCAATTCTCTCGAGAAAAAAAAACAAGGCAATCCATAATAAGAAAATAAAGGATCTTGTAAAATTCAAATATAGATAATCTTAGTTCAGAAGAACCAGTTAGTTTAGAAGAAAGCCACGTCTCCCTGTCCATCAGGAAACACAAGAAAGCACACGGAGTAGGATTGAGACTACACAAGTATATATTGCAGTACCAGTAGACAGCATGTCTGTGCAACACGGGATGTCCTTCACAATGGTGAACCTCCGCGGTATAATAAGGACCTGATCAGAACAACATTATAGATTTAACGAAATATATAGAGCATCAGACGACACCAAACTTGAGCACTAAGGAATGGTTTGAGAAAGTACGGTTATAGGATAGAACAATCAGTGTCAGATGTTCTTAATGCACCAGAGTCTTCACCCGACGTCAGCACAGACATCAACAAAAGACAGCCTAAAATAACCTGGAGGTAATGACGCAATAACCAACCCACCAGCACAAGCTCATGTTAGTACACCTAAGCATATTAAAGAACATGATTTAAGAATTAAGAAAGCACAGATATAGGATTGAACAATCACTTCCAGAAGCTCTTAATAATGAGCCAGAGTCACTTTGATGTTCCAAAGCGTAGAACGGCTACAGCGTACCAAGTCTTGACCCAATTTTTAACATCAACAAGACTACCTAAAACAACCTTTGATGGTAACGACGCAAACTAACCCACCAGCACATCCTTAGAAGTCAGAAACCACCACGGAGGTGAAGGGATTCCTTCTGGATGTTGCAATCCGCCACTGAGCGTTTAACAAAGATCTGCGTTCAACCATACAGCCGGAGGACAACGCCAAGGCTGGAACCGTCTCGGATGTTGTAATCAGCCAGCGTGTGCTCATCCTCAAGCTACTTGCCTGCAAATATCAGCCGCTGTTGGTCCACCAGAATTCCCTCCCTGTCTTGAATCTTGGCCTTCAATTGCCTGACTGTGTCTGAGTGCTCAACATCCAAAGTAAGCCAGCCAGATAGGTGTCCTAACAAAGATCTGCATGCCAGGACGCAGGCTGGGCCCCAGGTGCAGGGTGGACTTTCGACAGATCCCATAGGGGCTGATTGGTTGCCTGCACTAGGGGCTATCCAGGCTTCCATAAGTCAAGGGTGGGCTGATTGGTTGCCTGGATGGGCTCTTAGCCTGGCTCCGGGGGGCCAAAAGAGGTTGTACGGCCTGCATAACCGGAAACGCAATTCATCCGCGTTTCCGGCTTGTGCAGCCTGCACAAGGCTTTGGCAAGCCAGCCCATGGTTCCGCTCACCTCCACCGCACCCATCTACTCACCGTATTCCTTGCTGCCGCTGTGCTCCTGGCCACCGAGCTTGCCATCGCCGTTGACCCTAGCTTCCCCATGGGCACAGCCCTGCTCGAGCGCCGCCGCCGTCGAGCTACTGCGCCTCTGCTAGGCTCCCCAGCGGTGCTGCCACGCCGGCGCGGAAACAGCGGATGGTGCTGTTGGTGCGAAACAACGGATCGACGTCGGGGTCCCCTCGACGATGCTACAGACGAAGCCGTCCCCGACGGCGGCGGCAACGAAGCGGAGCCCCACGCCCGCTGGGATGCTGAGCCCATGCCACTGCCAACAGTGGAGGTCCCCGGCCTCCATCACGCCGCAAACGCGGTACTGACCGGAGGCCAGCGGGCCGGGACATGTGGGGCGGTGGGCCGAGCGGTAGCGTGCGGCGGAGGTGGGGCGGCGCGCGGCGGAGGTGAGGGAGGCGCGTCGCGTTGGGTCGCCGCCGCCACCAAACCCGACGAGCGGCGGGCGCCGGAGTCGGGGACCAGGGGTGCGACGCCCTCCTCGCCGGAGCAATAGGCAGGAGATGAGGAGAATTTGGAGAAGGAGGTGGTAGAAGAGAAAGAAGAGGGTAGGAAGGAAAGTGGAACGGTAACTTCACCTTCCACCAGTGCAAGGTAAGTATATCATTCCATACATCCAACTAATCAACATCTTAGGTAGTGCAGGCTATCTTAAGCCACCCAACCAATCACGACTACCTTGCATTGCTTTAGCCTGGTTAACGCTGACCTGGTTATATCCTAGCCTGGCTAGAAACTAGTGCAACCAACCAATCACCCCCATAGTCTTCCAGTTTGTGTCTATCCTTAAGCTGCTTGCCGGCAAAGAAAAGCTGATGCTGGCTCGGAGGAATACCCTCCTCATAAATTTGTGCCTTGACATAATTGACTGTCTCACTCTCATACTGTGGGAACACACCCTGATACTCTGAAACCTGCTTGTCAATGGTAATGTAGTTGCCAGCTAGGGTCTTCACGAAAATCGGAAACTGAGCCGATTGAGGGTGCTCAAGTTCCAAGGTGGACTCATTACGAATATTGTAATGAGCAAGTGTGTGCCTATCCTCAAGTCGCTTCCCGGAAAGGATAAGGTTCTGCTCGTCCGGAGGAACACCTTCCTTACTATGGATCATGTCCTTGACATTGTCAATTGTGTCGGATGACTCGACCTCGAGTGTGATCATCTTCAGGGTGAAGAACATCACAGAGATCTTCACAAAGATCTGCATGGCAGCACGTGGGCGACGGAGCACAAGATGCAGGGTGGAGTCATTCTGAATGCCATAATTGGCTAGGGTATGCCAATCCAAAAGTTGTTTGTCACCAAAGACGAGAAGCTGCTGATCTTGGGGAATACCCTCATTTACCTGAATCTTTGACTTGACAGTGTTAATTTTGTCAGACGGCTCAACATCAAGTTTAATGGTCTTGTAAGCAAGGGTCCTCACAAATATCTGCATGCCACCACGTAGGCGCAAGACAAGGTGCACGGTGGATTCCTTCTGAATGTTGTAATCAGCGAGTATGTGGCCACCCTCGAGCTGCTTGCCGGCAAAAATAAGTCGCTGCTGGGGATCCCTTCCTTGTCATGAATTTTTCCCTTGGCATTGTCAATAGTGTCAGATGACTGCACCTCAAGGGTGATGGTCTTGCCGGTGAGAGTCTTCACAAATATCTCCATCTAAAATAATGAAGTATCATATTAGGATATATAATTCCCACACTGTAGCATCATATTGTAGTTGTAAGCAGTCTCCAAAGCAAGTACTATCACCATTTAAGAAACTACCAGGATGTAAAATCAAATAGCAGGATGCAGATCATTGGCGTACTAGCACTTGAAGAACTACTAGCACAGCTTGAAGTACTACGCATAGTCACTGAAAGGTATGCCTTCCTCCCCTTATATACAACATAAAATGGGTTTGGATGTACCTGTGGTGGATCCGCCAAAGTAGCCACTTGCCAAATGATTGGCGTACTATTGTGACATGCATGCTTTACCAGTTAATTGGTGAGAAACAGAATGGACGGGCCAGAAATTGGCGCCTACCAAAACAACAGTCTATGCACACTGTAAATGCATCCTTTTTGCAAGGCGAGCTGAGGATTCCATCCAGCTTCAGTCCGAACGACCCCTTAATTTCCAAGAAGTTAAGCATGATCATTGTAGAGCTAGCCTTATGTGAGAAAACAGCAAACTAGATAAATGAAACGTGAAGGTGAACCAAGCATCCTGGATCACACAGATTCGAACCTACAAAAATATTTATGGACTAATTAGGCAATCAATCACCCCCCAAAGTAACTTTTCTCGAGAACATGCCATGAATATATTTCATTAAAAGCAATGCAGCATGTAACTTAATCACAACCATATGATGAGTCAATAAGGTAAAAGAAAACACCAACATATGGAAAGCAGAAATCCAATATGAGGACCAACTAATTTCCAAAGCATCCTAAACTAACAGACCCGTCTACTCAAAATGGAGATGCAATGCCTCGGTCCCAAACAAGAAGGAAGAAAAAATGCATTGATCCAACAAAGTTCTGAAAACCTGCACCAACGGATCGAATCTACTACTTCCGTTCCAAATTACTATTCACTGGTGACTTACATTCGTCTTATTAAAAAATTATGCAAGTATAATTTATTTTGTTTTGATTTACTTTATCATCTAAGGTATTTTTTCGTATATTTACACTAAATGTTTGAATAACACGAATGATCAAATATTATGAGAAAAATCAACAATAAATATTAATTTGGTCTATAGGAGTAGGTAACAAACGCAGAAAACAACCAACCTAGATGAGGATTTTGGACCGAAAAGATGGCTTTAAATGGGAAGCAACAGGACCTCGGAGCAAAATAGCAAATAGCAAATATTAGAGCATCTCCAAGAGCCTATCTAAAATATACTCTCTAAATCATCATTTGGAGAGTCATTTGAGTAAAAATTGTTTTCTATATCTTTATACTTTCCAACAATTTTTATATATCTTGTGCGCAGTCTAGACAGTCATCTCGCTCTCCATCTTTGGCTAGCGAGAAATCCGGAATAGAGGATATCTATATTTTGATATCCAATTGAAGAGGTTGTTGGAGTGTGTTTTTTCACCAAAATCTCTATTTCTATAAGTTAGAAAAGATATAAAGAGTCTTTTGGAGATGCTCTTACTCGGCTATTGCTATTGCCTGCGAAGAAATAGGGCGAGAGTAGGATTGGTTGCCTCGGATGGTGTTATTCGTTAGCGACACAAGCGGGGAGGAGGCGGCGAACGGGGGCGCCGCCGGCCGACAGTGCCGGAGGGGCGGTGGCGGCGGCACTAGGTCACTGGGGTGAGGCGAGGGCAGCAGCGGAGGGGCAGTGCCGGCGGGTGGGGAGCAGGATGCGTAGCGACGCGCACTGGGCCACTGTGGACCTGTGGCGTTGGCGTCGATGCGATAGAGATGGGTTTGCTTCCGTCTGCTCATGAGCCGGGGCGCCGGGCCACGAAAGTAGTGACGCACGAGGGATAAATTTGGTATTTTGTTTTTTTATTAGGTAGGTATAGTAGAGATCTAAACAAATCAAGTCTCAGCGTTCAATGGGTTATACGCATAGATTCTTCTCTTTCATTCATACCGAAGTACCGAACAGTTCGCTTTTTACAACCGGCCGGCCCGGCTCCAAAAGAGACGAACGTCAACATTCAGAATCTTCAGAACAAACAAACGTTTAGATGAGCTAACTACTCAAACAATCTTCAGAACGATGAGCTTACTACTCAAAAGAAAATCGTAGGCTGATCCAGCTGATGTGAAAATCAAGCAAGTGCCACTGAAAAACCAGAACGTTTCAGTTCATCAGGCAAGTGTATTAATAAGGGACAAGACCTATGAACCAAACGCAATATCTCACTGCAAAATGCAAACTATGTTGATCCACCAAATTCCTACACCACAACAGGTCGAATGTACCCATCATCCGCACAAATCAACCAGCCATTTGGGGGAAAGAAACCCTAGGCTTCCTAAGAATATTAATAGACTGATGAGGTCAACAGACTGAAATAAATATTGGTGCTCGACAGTTGCCTGCCTGCGACTGCGAAGAGATGGAGTACGGCGATACTAGAGGAGGATCGATTACCTTGAAAAGGCAATCAGAAGGAGCTTCCCGATTGGCCTCGCCGGTTAGCCACGAGCGGGAAGAGGCGGCGGGGCCGGGGGACGCCGCCGGATCAGGGTGGTGGAAGAGGAATGTGGCGGCGGCGGCGACCGGCCGGGGTGGCGGGAGTGGTGAGGTGCGCCGCGGTGCGGGGCTGATGGCAGCGGCGGAGAGCGACGCGCCGACGCCGGCGAGGAAGCAGCAGGATAGAAAGCGACGCGCAGTTGCTCGCTCACCATGGGCTGTGGGTGGTGTCGGCGTCGTTACGAGTTGGGCCTGCTCGTCTGGGCGTGGCCCGTGGCCGTGGGCCAGGTTTGCCACGTAAAAGCCCAGGTGTGAATTGGTTAAGCCTTTCTTTTTTTGTGTTCATGGACTAATATGGGTCGAAAGTTTGGGCTGAAGTCAGGTAATGTTGTGCTGGAATTGCGAGACTTGAACCTATGGAGCGATTTTTATATAAAAATTAGTTACTCGAACGAATCTTCTGACGAGATCAGTTTGGGGTATGATGGGTTCTTATTATTGTTGCCTGCAAGGTATTTGCTCAAGTGCTCCAGTATGTGTAGAGAAGCTAGTAAATTATTCTTTTGCTAATTTCTATTAAAGTCGTTGGTTCAACACGGTTATTACTGTAAGTATGTGACCATAAGGGTCCATCCAACCCTAACTAAAGTTTAGCCAGTTAATTGCTAGAGCTAGACTTTAGCAAGCTAAAATTTTAGCGGCTAAACTTTAGTTGAGGGTGTTTGGATCCTCCAGCTAATTGAAATGATTAGACTATACTACCCCTAATGAAAATAATAGAAAAAAAAGGTGATGGCTGCATTGATTTTAGGAGGGGCAATTCCGTCTTTAAATATGGTTTACCTAGTTTTAGCTAGACTCAACCAGCTAAAGAAATCGTACACATTTTAGGTTGCAGTTAAACTTTAGCTGAGTTTTAGATGTCCCCGTTTGGATCTCTAGCAGCTAAAGTTTAGCTGGTGGATCTAAATATGGTCTAAATCTCTAGCTCAAAAACGCTTGTAAGCATGAATCGTTTTGTTGCCGGTGTCTCAGACATAATCATGGGGCCCATGAGAAGATATAAATTTTCAACGAACAAAGACGATCGAGTACATACTACACATGAGTTGGAGACGATTCGGAATCTTCTTTTGAGCCAAAAAAAAACTAGGCCGGCCGAGTAAGACCGCCCTATAGTTTTTTATTAAAAATAAAAACATTCTCTCGATGTAGAAAAATCCATTGAACCCCGAAAAACAGACGAGGAGAATTTTTTTTAAAACGACGGAACCTGCAACCTAAGCCTTCTACTAAAGCATAGTATACACTGGGCTACAAGCTCGTTCTTCTTTTGAGCGAACAAACTAAAGATGATTTAGAATCAGTCTAAAACCATGATAAACATGTACGACACCAATTGTGCTTACGTGCCAATCAGTTCGCAGAGGATCAATGCAGACACATTTTTCGTCGGTTCTTCAGATCCGGGAGCATCCGAAAACGCGGCTCTTGACTGAATCGCAGGCCTGTTCCTCGACGTGGCTGCATCTCATGCTTAATATAATATATTATATAATCCCCTTCTCCGTTAGATTTGTAGCTGTGTCCGTGAGACAGCAGCTTGCCCATAAAACAGGGGAAGAATTAGATGGTAGTACACAACTCTCGGAAAAATAAAATGCATTGCTCGACTGTTTGCTCTGCTGTCTTTCACACGCTGTCCATTTATTTATTTGTATTCCCCAACAAAAACAGGGTGCCACGGCGTGGGACAGATTACCGACGATGCTCAGCAAGTCTGAAAAAAAATGGTTACAGACAAAAACAGGGTTGAAAAGCCGAACCCCCGTATTATATTCGAGGAGCAGTTTGAATTTTCTGATGTATTTTCTCTGGATGACATGGAGTTGCTTGCGTAGATGGTGTCTATGCCACATCCTCGTGATGAAAGCCAATTGGTGACTACTGACTAGGACAGAACTACTCAAAGTTCCTTCTTTTTAACAACCCAAATATACAGCAATATTTTGCGTATGATTGAAGATTAAGTTTTGATAACATGCATGAACTCTGTTTCCAGTTAATGGTGCCACTTTTTCTAGATTGGATGAAAAAAGCGGCATTCGGCTTTTTGGTGTTCAGATCCAGTGAAATAGCAGTTATTACTCTACAGATATTTTCTATCAAGTCAAAAGACTTGCGCCCTGTTCTGACCCTTCCGCCTATATTTAAGATCGGTCTTAATACACAGTTTCACTACACGGTTACCTAAATTAAAAACTAGGTAATCGTGTCATCTCTCACATGCCATGAAACTCTCTCCTCCGCCACATCATCAAACTTAATGACATGAAACTCTCATAAAACCTTCACTGAGACAGGCCTAAGAGAAGGTCCTATTATTTTAATTGTAGAGGATTGGGGCAATCATAGAAACTTAGTCTTCTGGTTTCTTTATTCCATTCCAGTTTCCAACGATAAAACCCAACAGATGCAGTCTTCTCGTGGATGTTGCTGATGCCATACTAGAGGTGGGGAGGATGGGAGGTGATGGGACTGTTGCACATTCCAAATAATTCCATCGAGACATCCAAGAAGGGTAGTATCATCATCATCATCTTCTACTTCTAGGTATTTGCATTACTCAACCCATAAATTGTTTTTTTGGTTATAAATCTTCTTGAGCTGTGCATGTCTTTTGTTTCCAAAAAATCTTTTAGAGACAAGCACTTTTGAAACTTGAGGTCTTTGCTTGACATGTGCTGCCTTCTTTGCATTTCTGTCCAAAGGACTTGTTCTTGTTCACGTCTACCAATGGCGTACAAGATGAAAGGCGTATTCAAGGGCCTCAAGGTCATCTCTCATTTCTTCGGTATGTAATCAACGTCAACATATATGGCTTTTTGACATGTTTCATACAAAAAGAAAATATGGATGCATTTGTAACGAATTTGAGTAAATGTTGAAACTTCAACTTACTTTCTTTCAGTGGTCAAGGAGCATCAGATGGAGATCAGTTATCCCACAGACGTGAAGCATGTTGCGCACATCGGTTGGGACAGCCCAACAGGGAGTGCTGCTTCTCCTAGCTGGGTACTACTACATACAGTACTATATTGCAAAATTCACAATTCCGAATAATACTGCAACTCTTGTTTCCTTACCATTTTCTGCTTGCTCTACTAGTCATAATCAGTTCAGAAGCTGATAAATTCAAATTTCTTTGCAGATGATTGACATGAAGGGGTCACCGGACTTCTCAACGCTGAGCAATGTTGGACCATCGGAACGAACCTCCTGGGCTTCTCAAGGTGATTTTCAGATCTCTTGATCATTAGTTCTTGAAGTAGTGGTGCGCATGTTTGATCCAACTGTTTCTGCTTTCTTTAGTGAAGAATATTCTGCCTTTAATTTATTCTAGTGGCGATATTCGTATGGGGAAGGAAACCACAGTTGTTTATGCAAAGGTGCTCTCATGTTGCTATTTTTAGATAGCAATCTTATGTTGGTTCATGAATAATTGAATCATGATCCATCCAGAGGATCTAAGTTGTAGCAGGCATTCATGATGCTACTAAAAAACTTTTGATGTCTCTCAACTGCAATAGCATCTTCTGCCGTTGGTAGACCTACAATCAATGCAACTTATGATGACTAGTAAACAATAAGATTTGGTCCATATGGATCCAAATTATACCTTTGAGAGAATGCATTTGACGAACAATGTTGATTCTGTTTCTCTAGGTGTTTGCCTCCGACATCACATTTGCTATTTGCATCACATTTTCTTTTCTCACGCAGGCGAGCGTCGTTTCTTTTCTTTGACTGAAACTTTTGGCTAATAACTGAAAGTAGAGGTTTTCAACATGAACAACCTACTGATGATCCTTGTATGAAATGTCATAAACTTCATATTTTGAGTACATTCAAACGATTTTCCTTGATAAGCGTCATTCAGCAATCCATTGAAGCAAATTAACTCAAATCATACTTTGTGGCTGTCTAAAACTTGCTTTAAATATAAAATAAAGCTTCGCAGAATTGTATAGCTGGTCAAACTTGATAACATGTCGTCCACTAAGTCCGAAGCCCCATATGTGCTCTATGTAAACAAAGAGATTCCGGTGTCTCCAACTAACAGATCCATTGAAAGTTGATGCCTGATGCGAAATCGTTAATAGAAGACTAAGTGAATGGGCATCTACCATGGACCAAAACTAGATACTAACTTAATCCCCATTTAGTTTAACAAAGTAACCGCATGATTAAGCATATAGCTCTATTACATATCAGCGACAAAAGGCACAATGAGATGTTTTGAAAGGGAAACATAATTTACTCAAACGCCAAAAACACATATTTAAAAGCTGTTTTTTTTATATCCTAGCTATACTGCTTAAGTTTGCCACTGATTTGCTAGGTTTCTCTCCTTTTTTTTCTTTTACAGATTTTGATGAGCCTCGTGATATATCACCCTTTGGTATATTCCCAGAAAATACCGGTCAAGAAGCAACCCCGTATCCTGACATACCAAAGCCACCCCGGAAGTCGAGAAGGAAAAAATCCAAGAACGATTCACCGAGAGCATCCGCAAGATCCTCAAGGTCATCAAGATCAAGGTCCAAAAGCTCATTTTCATCTACCACTGACACTAACGGTGTCAACGACACACAACCTGAAATCCAGACTGTATAGATCATTGGCATGTATTTATTCAGATGAGTATTGGTGAAGGTAAAGTAGGCTATCAAGGGTTCTGACTTCTTTGTAGAGACCAAAACTACGCTTTAGTATTCTGTTGAGAATTGAGGCGAGACTGGTTCCTTTTAATTTGCTTTGTTAAGTGGCTCATTGGTTGCAGGGATTCTTTTATTCTTTTCAGTTTAAGGCAAATCAGTAGTAGAATTTTGTTGTGTTTGACGAGGGAATGGCAATATACTTCTGAACCTCCATTAAATTCCGAGCACCTAATAGACCATTGAGATGATATTGCACGAGGCAGCATTGTGAATCCGGGAAAATTCTGCTCATGGCGCAGTTGATGCAGAAGTTCGTTCATAATAGAGAAGATTACAATGCCAAAAATTGGAAAGTTAGTATAATATACTAGCATACACAAATACTACCATATAGCATAGTAAAATTCTAAAAAAAAATCAAACTCAAATCAACCCCTGATTATTAACCGGTTTCCCAAAACAAAAACGAAGCAAACAATGAATCACAATGTTTTTAAATAACAAGTAATTCAATAATTCCATGAAACAACGTCAGATGTGAGGTCAGATGCGGTTCACCCTAGAATCTTCTGTGCCACAACTCAGCATAAAGGAAGTATTAGATAAACTCAGCATAAAGTATGTCAAGTCTGATGCTAAAATAGAGCATGTTTTTAACCGTAACAGTGCAGTAAATCTGGCTGTTACATAATAACACACGATCTTCAGAGAGACCAACACAGCAAACAGCAATAAGAGAGGAATCACACTTTTATTACTGCCATCTAAGAGCCAAATACATGATTATGGATATATCCATCATCAAAACTGTATAAACTTATGTTACATACACTATCACCATAGTTCAAAACTTTTTAATCATCTGTCTAACCAACCCCCAGGATGCTTAGAACCACAAATGAAAGAACAGCCAAAGCCACCAGTTGATGATGGTCTGGCAATAACGCTAGTATACAACAACATTTGCTCCTTGGTGTCCTTAATAATTCAACCTAGAAGCTTTTAGCCGGTCATTCAAAAACCTGAGTGCCTATATGGCTGTCCACTAGTTCATGATACTTCAGAGGTTTTACTAACTAGGGCAAGGTAATAAGCCAATGACAGTATGGGATTGTTTGGATGAGGGCATTACTCGACAATTAAAAAAACAACAGGACTATAATAGTAGAGGGGTTTTTGGATTTAGATCCATTCTATTGCCCCATAAGGCCTAGGTTGGGGACTAGTATCGGCCATGACCTGAGGGCCTCTTGTTAGAACCTTTATCTAAGGTGCCATAGCGGTTCTGTGATTGCTGTGAGTTGGGTCTTGTGGGAGGTGCCCCACCTCCATTAGGTTGCTGCTGCCACTGTTGTGCTCCATATGGTGCAGGCCGGTAACCCCCACCATATGCTGGCGGGGGTTGCCCATACCCATACCCCCCAGGACCTGCTGACGGAGCAGCAGAATGTGAGTTGCCATTATTTTGATGGTATCCAGGTGGAGGTGGAACTCTTCCTCTAGAATCATGGTGGTTATCTCTTGCGTATGGGTTGTAGTGTTGCCTTCCACGGTTATCTCGTTCATTCCGAGAAGGCCCTGGCCTTTCGTGCTGATAATGACCATATGCTGCTTGACCATTGGTCGTGTTATCACCAGGAACATGCCAGCCAGAACGTCCAGCAGGCTGTTCCATTCTTGGCGGCACTCCCTGATTACCCATATGGTGCCTTCCATTTGGATAGTTTGTACCATTCATTATTGTTTGATATGGCATTGACGGGGCATTTTGTGAACCACCACCCCGAACATTCAAGCTGTTTACAACAAGTCGATGGGCAGCCTCCCCAAGTTGGCGGCCAGATAGAGCTCCTGCTGGATTTTGCCTGAAACATTTCATAAGTAGACCTGAATTTTCAGTGTGGCTGCAAGATATGATAAAATTAGGGAAATAATCAAATAAATGGTACAATACCTGTTGCTGTTATGATGAGGCATTCGGTTGTTATCATGAGGCCTCCAGTTGTTATCATGAGGCCTCCGGTTGTTGTTATCATGAGGCCTCCTACCACTGTCTTCATGCCACAGCACTGGTGGTGGTTTGAGATCACCGGCTTCAACACTCTGCAGATTTGATCAAACACAAAGCTTTAATTGCTGAGAAGAAACTATCAAGCATTTTTTGGTCTATTAAGGGGCAATCCTTAAATGCTGATGCAAAGTAAACAATGTTGATTCTCAAAGCTGTTACCTTCTTAGGTATGATAACACCAGCAGGTGGACGGGCGATGTGCTTGTGAGGATCCGGAAGCTTGTAGACTGAGCATCTGGTTAAGGGGAATGTCACACTCCTTAATTAGACTGAGAAAAAATCGTATCAGTGATACTTGGCAAAAGCAATGAAGCTTACATCACTTGATTGTCCATAATATCCTCCAGCCCATCTACAGGTGATCTGAATACAGGAGGGGATGGATCCCCACCACAAAGTGCAATGTAACCGTTCATCCCTCCACTAAATCAGAAAGATAAGGGCAGCAGTGTTAGAGAAATCATCCATGAACTTTTAAACAAACTCATATAGTAGCCAGACTTATTTTACACAAAGACAAGAAGCAGGTAGATTTGGCTTAGCTACATCTAATCATGGTCAATTGATCAAGAACTCTGAAAAGCTTGCCAACCTAGGAGAAGGATCAAGCTTTTCTTTAACAGAAATATGGTCTTTGTCCAGCATATCCCCAAATTTGCTGTTGAGAGAGTAGATATAAGGCGAAAGCGGATGGGAGCCATTCACGAAAAGCATATTGCACATGGTACTGTTTCTCCTTGCTTCTTCAGGCTACAAAAAAGATGAGGAAAGAAATGCAATGCTTAGATAATATTTTTTGTCATATACTCATATGGCTTGCACAAGCATAAATGCACAAGAAGCTGCTCCATTTTCATACCGTCAACGTATGCTCGACCTTTTTAATCTCAGCCAGCAAACGATCTTCATCAATAAAAGGCAGTTTTGCTATCCCCTGTGAAGCATGCATTGTTTTTAGTCATGGCAGCTAAAAAAAATGTTCTCCTAGGACATTTAGTTAAGACATGGCTGATCTATGACATATAATTATGTTCTCTTAAGTACCTGCCAAGAGAATCTCTTCCCATTCATATCTACCTCAAAATCTGCATAGTCAATGGGAGAACAGAGATTAGAAAATATCTTTAGCTTAAGAGAGGGTCTTATACTATAGTTCATTTCCTCACGAAATCAGCATACCAGTTGGATAAAAATCAATTATTGGTGAATTTGGATCAGTCATCAGTTGCCGATACTGTAGAGGGAGTGCATGAGCACTGAAAATGAAATGTAACAGACAGTAAGAAAAAGCACAATGATAATAATGAACTACGATAAAAGAAATGTAACAATAAGAAAAAGCACAATGATAATAATGAACTAAGATAAAAGAATTGTAATCTTGGCATATTCACCTTGCAGCAGGGAAAACCCCCATAAGCTGATCAAATGGTTTGAATGGTGACCCAAGTTCGAAAGTTATATTGAGCTTACTCAAACTCCTTAAATCCGAAGCAAAAGGAGCATAATGATAAGGATAAAACCTACATGTATTAAGACAAATTTAGAATGACTCCATAAAATCTACAGCTGTTTTACAAATAACTATTTCATTACTCGGCATAATTGGCCCAACTAGAGGAAGCAAATTACCATTGCCATGAGCATACCCCTTCATAGTAGTAATGCATTACCCAACACAAACCTTCAGTATATTTGAGAGCCTAAACACAGATATCGCACATTAAATTTAAGATAGTGCAAAACTAGAAAACTTTGTACAATCTAACAAAGATCAAATGGAATCTTCTATCAAGCAGAAATAGGTATAACGACGATATTGCTTCCAATATACTTACAACATCCCTACGTATTTCTTCCATCTGGTCAGATGTTCTTGCTCCAAACTTCTCTTCATAGTACCTATCCCTCCATCCTGGTTCTCCAAGCTTTACCTGAACATTAACAAATTATGTGTCATTGCCTTTGAAGTGCACAGATACTAGAGGCCAAACCACAAGAAACAGAAATCAAATGTTATGTTTAAACACTTTAAACTACACAGACACTACAGGTCAAACCACTGCAACTAGAAAATGACTACTAACTAAATACATTGTTTCTATTGCTTAAGTTTTAAAATATAGGACCACGTTGATTCAAACATAGACTCAAATGTTAATAAATTATTTGTCTCAAAAAAATGTTAATAAATTATGAATTCTGCAATATCAGCAATCTGTCAGTTTAACCATATAAAACCAACATAGTGCACACAGTGGGATATGTTCAGTGCATACCTTATCCTCCTCAGGATTTTCAGAATTAAAGACATCTGATTTCTCACGAAGTGCATCTTTAAGCCTTGACTTCAAGTCTTCCTTGTTTTCACGCTGCTAAGATACATACAGCAAGCAAATAAGATTAAGAAAGCACTTCATCCAAAATGTTTGGAATATCTTCCAAAATAATGCCCAGATGAAATGAACTACCTGTGTCTCAAGATCATTTTCAGCCGCAACAATCGCAGCAGCAATGCTGGAACCTGATGATAATACCCGTGCAGCTTTCCGAGCTTGGCCGTTCCTTTCTTTATGAGCTCCATTCTTTTCATATGGTGCTGGTACTGCACCAGATGCAAGGCGAGACCCTCGGAAATTTGCAACAGGGACAATAAGATCGTCTCTGACATGGGGATCCAGATCATCACCACGCTTTGCTTGGGCCTTTTCCCGTTTTATTCGTTCCGCTTGACGCTGAGTACAATATTAAATAACTTTTTAACAATTGACAAACTTCCAAATATTTGTTTCAATGTTTAAAATGTTCCTTCCAAAATCTTTAACAATTCAAGCAGCATATTTTAGGGGTATAAATAAACATTTCATTCATATAAGAATTGAGAAGGCAAATACTGGACAGAACCTTGAACAGACAATCTTTTTATTCTGTAACATTTCATTGTATCCAACTTTCCATAACATTTACATTGCATACAATAATATGCAAGTTTGGAAACTATATGAAACCAATACAAACATGATCGGAGATGGTGACTTTGAACCCATGAAAATGTGTTAATAGGTGATAGAGTAGACTCATACTGATAGAATATGGCCAGACTAATAAGTCTGCACACAAATTACGAAAGGAGCATGGACAAAAACATTGAAATTTTTGCCATGTTCTGTACCACTAGCCAGAAGAATAACCAAAATACAGCTGGGGACTTGAACCCATTGCAAGTGGGGGCTTATTGTTGCCACTCGCCAACATGAGCACACACCAGAAAATTGATAAAAGTAAAATGCAAACAAAAAAAATAATGATCCCTTTATAATATTATTTCCAGGCATATTTAATTCAACAAGTTTTAAAAGAAAGAACAATATTTAGTAATCCTTGTGCACCTGATGCAAACGAGCCCTTTTCTGAAATATTTTATCCTCGTACGAGCCAACTGCTTGAATAAAGTGTTCAACTCTATTCAGATCCGGCTAAAATAACAAAGAAATACAACAGGTTATAGCTGAAGTGTATGTGTATATGATTATCAAAGGTAAGTTTCCTAAAAAAAACATTATGGAACTCCAATAGATTTTAACTTCTGTTACCGTGCAAGAATCTGTTAAATAGCCACCCATTGAAGGAAATTCTTTCTTGTACACAGCCATTAACAGATTTATAGCTCCCTGCAGACACACAAGGAAGGAATGCAACAACAGTTACAGGAAGCAGAAATGAAATTTGTTAAACTTTTGAAAGAAGAAAACTAAAGACCATGCTTACTAGCTAGCAAATGATAACTTACTAGCAGCTAGCTGCAAAGGTAGATATTGAGTAAAAACAAAATAATAAACAAGAAAACCAACCTCCCTGATCTCTAGTGTTGGCATATGTGGAAGAAAATCATTGCCCACGAAAAAGCACATGAAGATGAAATCATCAACAATGCGTTCAAAATCAATCTGGAAAGGAGGATTTGGCATTCTGAACTCATATTCCAAGTACTCCCGAAGGGTCCAGATATTCAAGAACTGCAAGGGCACAAAGTCAGAAGCAATACAAAATAAAAATTAAGGCCCTTGGAGCATACACAAATTGCAACAGAGCACCATTACCTGGTATGGTTTCTTTGGAACAATAGCTTCACCTTTCTCATCGTATTCCCCAGCTTTTCTTTTTGCCTTTCCTTCACATTTTGCAGCAAGATGTCCCACCTGACCACATATGAAACATTTGTCCTGCTGTCCAGGAGTATAAACTACCTGCCAACACAAAATACACGCAAATGATCTTTAACTGAAAATCTCAAAAGAATAAGGTAGTGAACAAGGTAAAAGTTATGATTTTCTTAAGTAAAACAAAAAAGTAACAAAGACAACAGGAAAACCAGACGGCAAATTTTTCCTTAGCATAGGGCAATGACATTGTTTATGAAGAAAAGAGTAAACAAAAAGTTGAGAAGGAGCGCTTACCTCTCTCAATATAGAGAAGTGTACTTCATGGGTTGCTAAAGCTAACATTATAAGGTCTGCATCCTGCATTTGTAAGCATATAAGGCCAGCATTAGCAAAGCAACAGAAGAGATGAAATCAAACTGAAAATATATAAAACTCAGCTTAAAGAACATACCAGCCCATATAAGCAATGGCGGGTGTTTGGGTTAAATCCGGGAAGATTTCGTTGACCACGAATATATGACATTACTTTATGTTCCCCTTCGCCAGGAACATTGGCATCAGATAAAATAACCTTCAAAAGGACTAGGTCAGAAATCAGAATGTACTCTTCTTCTTCATAATTTATGATGGTGGGTACTAACAAAAAAAGGCATGCCAAAATCAGACTTTCAATTAGCAACAGATAGCACTTACTTTAATTTTTTTCCATCCAGGATCGTAGTTCAATCTGAGATGGATGTAGTACTGCAAAGCAACAGAAAGAACAGCCATAAACTCTGTTCCTGGAGTAATAACATTAGAATCACAAGTTTGTGATTGCTGTTTTGCAGGAAGCCTTCTCCCTTCTCTCTCAAACTCTTCACGCAGCCGTTCTTCCTCTGCAGCCTGGAGATAGAACAATACTGAGCAATGAGTGCAAGTGCAACTATGAATGGTTGATACTGTCCAACACCAACAATTGAAATGACAGTATATGATCAAAAACTGAACAGAGGAAGGTAATTCCACTAGGATACTGACCGCATCTGATGCATCTTTTGCCGCTCTGAATCGCCTAGAACGCTGCTGGTTCATCTTAGCACGTGGAGCCACACCATCTGTGAACCCATTGTATAATCAGCATACACATCAGAATAATTTCAGCAGTGGCACAAAGTCTAACAGCAATTAAAAGAGTAAATATCATGTGTATTCCTAATCGTGTTAGAATAGATGAACAGAAAAATAGTAGGAACAGAGTAACCTTCATAAAGATTAATGGAAAACGTACCAATGGCCATGTACATAAGTTTCCTAGGGCGAACCATGACGAAGAGTCTATCAATGTAATCAAACATGCACTGGAAAACCTCAGCAAATGTTGTTGGGGAGGGCTGTAGCAGAGAATACGGTATCAGGCAAAAGTACAGAGGTAACAGAACAAGTAGATATGAAGTGAATATTAACAGGTTACAACAGAAGAAGGGAAAAAAGGAAAAGGCTTCCTCAAAAACTACTGGTAGTACAGCAGTTATACAGTGTGTTAGCTGACACAGCTTCCAAGGGCGTGTAGAATGAAGGTGCTTAAAGAAAAAAAACGATGTTTTGCACCTAGTAGGACAGGAGAGGAACTTCATCATAGTATGGAATTCAGTCTTAGTTGCTCTCCCTATATGTGACCGTATGGCGTAGGCTTATGAAATTAATATTTAGAAAATGGAAAAGGCTTATGAAATGATCCAGGCCCTATAAAAATAGATTATTGCATTAGAATCTTCAGCGCTTAGATGGATGGTCAATTATGTGAGACCCAAAGCATCTTCTTAAGCCCTCGTTGCATGGCACTACAAGCTCTAACAAAAATAACCTCAGCTACTCGTTGGTAAGTGGCAAATCTGCAGTCAAACCATTCGAAGTGCAATTCAGCATGAAAGTAAGGATTAATTTATACGATTGAACAGCAGTGTCCTCCAGACATGAATACAGCACAAGGTCAAGCTCACCAATTCCCCCAAACAGAGTCTCTCCTCTGCGTCAGCAGCTCACAGCTCTTACACATCGACAAGCTAAAGCACAAATCCAGCACACATTTACCCGTCAAATTGCACCATCTCGAAACAAAGACAACCCGCGGGCTCCTACGCTACGACGCTCAGAGCGAGCCGAGAACACATCTGGAGGTAGAGAGACGGGAGGAAAGCGGGCGGGCAAGGGAACGGAGAACGTACCCTGTCCTCGGGGTGGAAGCAGGGGTGTATGATCCCGTTCATGTCGAGGTAGAGGTTGTCGAACTCGAGGCCGTTGGGGTTGGGCTTGGAGGTGTCGACGGGGACCCGGACGCCCTCGATCTCGACGGGCTCCTCCTCCACCACGTCCACCACCACCATCGGGTACTTCTCCGCCAGCCACCGGTAGAACGCCGGCACGCCCATCTCCTCCCCCCTCCGGAACCCTAACCCTAGATAGAAGCTGTCGCGGGCGCGGGC
>OAMR01000116.1:2359761-2404511 GCA_900205405.1 Echinochloa crus-galli
CAGTCAGCCCACTGCCCTTTTACCTTCGATCCCAACTCAATTACTCCCGTACATACCAAAACCACCACCCCCTCCTTCGGTGTTCCACTATCCTTTCCGAAGAGCACCGCAGCTGCCACCAATTGCTCGCCACCAACCACCATCTCACATCAGAGATTAGCAAAATCGACAGTCAACGTCCTCCTCTTCACTATGGTATCCTCGATTTCACCAAAAACCACCTCTATTGATACAGCTGTCGCTCGAATTGCATGGCCGGTGCGATGGCCATCTCCATCTCCAACGTCAGCCATCTCCCCCACCCCTCTACCACCTTCCCTTCCTTTTCTATCCTCCCGTCCTCACTCCCTCGCGCTCTTTTTCCATGTTCCCGCCCGCCTGCCCACGCTCGCACGTTTTATTGCCCAAGTAGTGCTTATACGACACACCAGGCATCTGCATCACTTAAGTGTGACTAAGTGTGCATTTACTTGCGTTTTTTCGAACATTGAAAAATATACTAGATCAAACAGTGATATAGTTCACAGTACCTGGTATTTCTTTTTATGAATAGGAGGTAGCTCCACAGAATTATCAGCCTGGCTAGGGCCTCTGCATTCAGCAGCCAAATGCCCAACTTGACCGCACAGAAAACATTTTTCTTGTTGCCCTGGCATGGAGATCACCTGTAAAGTCAGTTGAATTCTGTAGTTATGGAAATACCCCTAGTTTACACAAAGATGGCAAAATCGAACATCCAGAAATGGCCATAGCTAGATATGTATAAATATACTTCCCGTTAAAGAACTATCGGAAGTTTTACCTCTCTTAAAATTGAGAAGTGGACCTCGTGAGTTGCCAGAGCAAGCATAATCAAATCAGCATCCTGGAGAATAGGGGGGCTAATGTGTAACACATATTTAGTTTATAAACAGACACTAGTAGTTTAGAAGTTGAAGTAGACTTACCAGGCCATATAAGCAATGGCGTGTATTGGGATCAAAGCCAGGAAGATTGCGCTGCAGACGGATGTATGACATAATTTTGTGCTCTCCCTCTCCAGGGACATTGGAATCAGACAAAATTACCTTGAAAATCGCATATCTCAGTTAATATGCTACAACCTAAATAGGATTGAGACTAACTTTACAATTCTAAGACAATATAATAAACACCTTGACAGACTGCCATCCAAGTGTATGATTCAATCTCAGTTGTATGTAGTATTGAAGTGCCGTAGATAGTACAAACATGAACTGCGTCCCGGGAGTAATAACGTTCGAATCGATTGCCTCCGATTTCTCCTTCTGGGCTAGAGTCCTACCCTCTGCCTCAAATTCCTTCCTCAGCCTCTCCTCCTCGGCTACCTGAACAAAGCAAAGACAATATGAGAAACCAGCTACCAACCTGCATGAGACAAACGACCACAACAGCTGTTACATTACCGCATCAGCCGCATCCTTTGCTGCCCGGAATCGCCTGGACCTCTGCTGATTCATCTTTGCCCTTGGAGCAACACCATCTAAGCGACAAAATTGACTCAGCTTGTTACTCAGAGCCCGAGCTGGGTACATTATAAGTAGCAGAACTGCGGCAGCGGCTCACCAATGGCCATGTAGAGGAGCTTCCTGGGGCGGACGAGACCGAAGAGGTGGTCGATGTAATCAAAAATCGACTTGAACACCTCGTCGTAGGTGGTGGGCGCCGGCTGCAGGGAGGAAAAACCCGAAGCCGTGAGATCGAGAGCTGAGCAAACACTAGCTGGGGTTCGGAGGACCGGAATCGAGCAGGATCGAACGGCGTACCCGGCCTTCGGGGTGGAAGCAGGGGTGAATGATGCCATTCATGTCGAGGTAGAGGTTGTCGAACTCGAGGCCGTTGGGGTTGGGCTTGGAGGTGTCGACGGGGACCCGGACGCCCTCGATCTCGACGGGCTCCTCCTCCACCACGTCCACCACCACCATCGGGTACTTCTCCGCCAGCCACCGGTAGAACGCCGGCACGCCCATCTCCGCCGGGGGGAACCCTAACCCTAGAAGCTGTCGCGGGCGCGGGCAGGAGCGGCGCGCGAGATTGCGAGACCTAGCGGCAGAGCAGCGGGGCGGAAGCGAGCGCGCACGGGGCGGCGCAGAGCGAGAAGGGGATACGCGCTTTTGCGGCGCGGCACAAATATCTCGGGAGAGAGAGGAGAGGAGAGGAGAGGAGGAGGCGGTTTTGCTGTCTGCACCCTCCGGAGCCAGGGTTTCTTTGTTAGGTGAGGACGCGGCGATCGACACGTTGAGCGCGTGACCGCTCATTCATTCTTGGGCCACGGACCGGTCCAGGATTGTTCTGTGGCGCAAACGGGCAAGGGCCCGAAGCCATGGGATGAGCCTGCCTTTTCTATATGGGCCCTTTTTTATCTTCTGGGTGATTCAAACTGGCCCGTTCGTTTTGTTTCTCTTTGGGTTCTATCAAACGCGTCGGGAAAATAAACGGTTCGGGCCTGTTTGGCAATACCGTATTCTTTTTTCATCTGTGATGAAACATTCCTACTTGTAATTTCTTGGGCACAAGAAATGCCATCGATTACTTCTGCTCCTGGAAAATGCTGTTTCGGTAAGCTTCCGGCCTCCCAGACTATCGCGTGAAGCATGGGTTGCCTGAATCAGCAGCCAGTCAGCAGTATTTTTCTCTCAATACAAACCAGCACCAGCCACCCGCCGACCGAGCAGGGTAGCACGCAAACCCGCTAAGCATGCCGCAGACGATTTTCCGAGGGTTTAAGGCTCCCCATAAGTTTAATCATGCAGCTAAAAGACAGTTCGTGAACTTGGCCAAAAGCCATTGCTCGCTCTACAAATATTTCTGCCCGCTCATGCAAATGGTTTGGTCTGCTTCTGCAAATACGAGGCGGATGAGTGCATTATCCGACCTTACAAACGAATCCAATTTTTTTTAAAAAAAAATCGGCCCTCTCGCTCTCATCGGCTGAGAGCTCTTGTACGCGGATCCCTCCCGTGCTCCTGTAAATTGGTCGAGAATGGTCACAGTGGATAGCGGGCCCCTCCAGCTCCATCTATGGAGTCGTACGCCGCCGGACTACGCTCGTCGCTCGCCGCTCTCCTTGCACAGCGCTCTGCCCATTCTGTGAGGCAGCCGGAAGTCGCTGTTTGCACCGCTCCTAGCCATCCCGCTGCTCTGCACAGACAAAAACATGTCCCGCTGTTCTGTACATACAGAAAGAACTCCCGCTGCTCCAGACTGAATGGAAGAAGAATAGAAAGAATAGAAGAAGAAAGAAAGACAGGACCTAAATGGACTATGAAATTGATTGTACAAATTTGCTTCCGTAAGATCGAAATCTCTACTCTGAATGCGGAGGAGAACCGCCTACGCAAAAAACGAGCGCTCCTCTGCCTATCCTGGTCCGTTTGGTACACTTGCCGGTGCTTGCCTCGACTAACTGAACTGAATGTTTGGTTTTTTTCTACTCCCTCGTTGCCTGTGCTTTCAAGATTTTCCCGTGCTCAAGCCAGAGGGCAGGCAAGGCAAGCCAGCGAGAGAAGCAAACATGTGGGTAAAAACAACCCGCCGCCCCCACCCCGTCAAATTAAAAACCGCCCAGCTCCTCCCGTCGCCGTCGTCCCCATCCATTTCTTCCCCGTTGCCGTCCGGAGCCTCCCCTTGCCAGTAGGTGCGCCCGCCATCGCCGGCCAGAATGAGGTCCACCACGCGCACCCGCACCACCAACACTGGGGTGGCAACCACGTCCCCCTCGTCCCCAAGTCATGCCACTGCCCCGGCTCGTCGAACCTCGTCCCCGGCGGCGACCTGCCGCTGCAGGCCGTCCCGCCGGTCGCGTCGGAGCCGGAGCCGTCTCCCTCGGGGCACGTCAAGGCACGGCAGCTCCGCGCGCGGCTCACCGATGAGCTCGGCCGCGTCCATGCCCTCCTTTCTCGCATCGACTCGTGGCAGGACGGCCAGCGCCACCGCCACCACTCCCGGGCCGTGGAGGCCGACCCGGAGCAGCCGCACCCACTCACCGATGAGCTCGGCCGGCGCAACGGAGTTCAGGACTGGACAAGAAAGAAAGTACACACAGGGACAATACCCCCCGCGCACGCAACCACAGCTAGCCACCAGCAACGTTGAGGCTGGAACGAAACTCAGAGAAGGTCGAGGAGGGGAGACCCTTGGTGATGATGTCAGCAAACTGGGAAGTGGTCGGGACATGGAGAACCCGACCGTCACCGATAGCAACCCGATCGCGAACGAAGTACATCGCTGATGCTGAACCGGGTTGGTGAAGAGGTACATGGCGCTGATGTTGTCGCAGTATACGAGAGTGCTCTTGGCGAGCGGGTTGTGAAGCTCGGCCAAGAAATGGCATAGACAGGACGCCTCTGCCGCACCATTAGCGACAGTTCGGTACTCCGCCTCGGCACTGGAGCGGAAGACAATCGGCTACCGCTTGGACGACCAGGAGACAAGGTTGCCGCCTAGGAAGACGGCATAGTTGGAAGTGGACCGGCGAGTGTCAGGACAACTAGCTCAGTCAGCGTCGTTGTAGACGACAAGCTGAGCAGAGGGAGACCGGTGAAGAACCAGACCACAGTCAACAGAGCCACAAACGTAGCGGAGGAGACGTAGTCTGACTTGGCCTCAGTAAACCCCCAATGTCCACAAGAACGTGACAAACCGAGAGTACCAAGCCCGAGGAGCCTACTTCACACCATAGAGAGACTTGTTGAGCTGACAGACCAGCTCCGGACGACTAAAATCCACAAACCTCGTTGGCTGACTGCAGTAGACTGTCTCAGACAGAGTGCCATGGAGAAACGCATTCTTCACATCTAGCTGGTGCACAGTCCAGGAGCGAGAGAGAGCGAGAGAGAGGATTGTGCCAACTGTAGCAGGCTTCACCACTGGACTGAAAGTCTCATCATAGTCCACACCAGCCCGCTGGGCGAAACCTCGGAGAACCTAGCGAGCCTTGTAGTGATCCAGTGTACCATCAACCTGACGCTTATGTGTCCAGATCCACTTGCCAGTGACAACATTGCAACCAGACGGACGCGGCACGAGGTCCCACGTCTGGTTGGTAAGAAGAGCCGCGTACTCCTCCTCCATAGCGCGACACCAGTGAGGATCCGCCAGGGCGTCACGGACAGAGGAGGGTACCGGAGAGATCCGTGGCTCTCCCTCGGTGGCAGAGAGAGGCACAGGCCGAAGAACGCCATCCTCCCGCCGAGTCACCATGGGATGAATATGTCCAGAATCCCGACGGATGACGGGCGGGTGGTACATCGCCGACTTGATGCGAGAGCGAGTCTGAGCACAAACTAGCACTAGCGACTGGCGACGGCTCTGGTGGAGGTGTAAGTGGCAACTTTGGTGGAGGTGTCGGTGGCGACGACTCCAGTGGAGGTGTCAGTAGCGACGGTGCCATCGACCGGCGCTCGAAGACGCGTACAGGGTGCGCATAGTGCGCGGGAGCCTCTAGGGGCGGAGCCGGAGGCCGTGGGTCTGGCGCCGGTGCCGGCACCGAACGATGCTGGTAGACTTGCACGGGCTGCGCGTAGCGCGCAGGAGAGCCTGAGGCCACGCGTGGCGCGACAGGGGGCGCCAGGGCCGCGCGTGGCGCGACAGGAGGCATCGGGGGCGCGCTTGGCACAACTGAGACCACCGGGAGTGGTGTCGGCGTACCAGGTGAACCCGTGGGAAAAGGGCATACAGACAAAGGTGGCTGAACCACCGGTCAGTCGAAAACAAGGACTCCAACTCGTGGTTAGGGGAAGGAGTAGAAAAGGTGGAGAAGGGAAAATCTGACTCATCAAACACAACGTGTCGGGAGATGATGACCCGGCGAGAGGTGAGGTTAAAGTAGCGGTACCCCCTGTGGTCAGGGGAGTAACAAAGAAACACACAACGAGTCGAACGGGGCGCCAACTTATGAGGAGTGGTGGTGGAGATGTTAGGCCCTGTTTGGCAGAGCTCCCAGAGCTGATTCTCTGGTGAATCCAGGAGGAGTTCTGCCAAACAGTTTTTCAGCGAGAAGTGATTCTCTGCTGATTCTGAGGGCCTGTTTGGTGGAGCTCCATCTGATTCTGATTCTCTGTGGGAGCTGATTCTCTGAGAGAAGTGATTCTGTGGCTGAAAGTGATTCTCTTTAATTCCCGAGCATAAACTATCAAAATCAGGATGGAGAATCACTTCACAGAATCAGGAGAAGCTACTTTTTTCAGCTCCCAGTCCCTTAGTTCATTTCAGAGAATCACTTCTATAGTGTAACATGTACACCTGAAGACACGAAGGTGATCATATCGAGGAGGGGTACCGAAAAGAGTGTGATGTGGAGTGGGAGCAGTGGAAGGGAGACGGTTGAGCAAGTAGGTGGCAGTGTGATGACTCTCAGCCCAGAAACGGGGAGGAAGAGAGGACTGCAGTAGAAGGGTGTGCATGACATCATTCGTGGTGCGAATCATCCGCTCAGCCTTGCCGTTCTATGGAGAGGTATACGGACAAGACATGTGCAGCTGAACACCCTAAGAGAGGAAGAAGGAACGGGAGGTGTTGTTATCGAACTCACAACCATTGTCACACTGGACGGCCTTAATGGTGAGGCCGAACTGAGTAGACACCCAGGCAAAGAAGTGGAGGAGCATGAAAAACGTCTCAGACTTAGTGCACAAAGGGAAAGTCCAAGAGTAATGGGAGAAATCATCAACCACCACTAGATAGTATTTATAGCCAGAAATGCTTAGTATATGAGATGTCCACATATCACAGTGAATAAGATCAAAGGCATGAGTCGCATGAGAAGAAGAAGAAGAAAAAAAAGAAGACTAACATGACGACCCAACTGGCATGCATGACAAAGGTGCTCATCAGGGGCCCTATTACAAGGAACATCTGCACTACAACTGAGCTGAGCCAAAACGTCGCGGCCGGGGTGACCAAGCCGGCGGTGCCAAGTAGTAGTAGAAGAAGTCATGGCGAAAGCAGTTGACGAAGGAGAAGTCGAAGGTGGAGCAGTGGAAATAGGAAGGTAGAGGGTGTAAAGGGCCCCATGCTGTCACATCAGAGGAGCGGACGTCGGGAAGCCAAATCCTTCACAGTAAGACCAGAAGAGTCAAATTCAACAGAACAGGAATTGTTAGCTGTAAATTGGCGAATGAAAAGAAGGTTATGAACCATCTGAGGAGCAACATAAACGTTGGGAAGATGAAAAGAACCAGGAGCAGTACCCAAGGAGGTCACAGGAAGACAGGTCCCATCACCAACCATGATAGAAGAAGGACAAGAAGGATATGGGGTCAGACAGAAGAAAGGATACCAGCATCTGGCATGTTGTGGAACGAAACACTCGAGTCGATGATCTAGTCGATGCTGACCGGCAGTGTCAGCCCCATGGTACTGAAGGACTGTGCCAGCGTGGCCTGGTCTCATCCACTGGGCCAGGTCGGAGGCTGGCTGGGCTGGGCGGGTGGAGTCGAGGACGACACGAACATGGGAGCAGCACTAGTGAACATGGTCACTAGCTGGTGCTGAGGACGATGCCCCCCTGAGCCTGAAACGGCCACATCGAGATGCGCCCTTACTCAGTCTGGGCATAATTAACCGAAACCGAGGAACCGAACCAAATAAACCAAGATCGAACCCGAACTAACCGAAACTGAAAAATTCAGTCACAATTTCGGTCACCATTCCTAGCTAACCAAAATTATTACGGTTAATTCGGTCTTGGGCCTCGGTTAACTGAAGTAACCGAACTATAGTTCGTCCAGCGGCCCAAAGAAATATGTCATGTGGCCCATCAGATATTGTCCAGCTTGGCCCAACAAAAAGCCTTGACCTCCCTCTAGAAACTCCCCCGACGACCCTATCCTTATCCTCTCAATCCGTCGCCACCCACCCTGGAGCTCTGCCGACCCCGTCCCCGACTCCACGAGCGCGAGGCCTCGGCACCTGCGCCACCGGGCCCCTCCACCCTCCCGACCCGATCACAGGGGTCGCCGGCCCCCTCCGCCCTCCCCACCCGCCGCTGTAGCCTGCAGGGCTGCATCATGGGAGATGCGGCTCGCCTTAGGCTCATTGATCTGCCAGCGAGAATGGAGGTGGCATGAAGCTGATGTTGTGTGTTGATTTTTGCTTCATTCTTCATTGATATGTGCTTATTTGTGTTGGATCTGTTGAGGACTGGTGATTTCATGGATTTTTTTCTCGATCTGTTAACCACCAACTCGGTTAGTTCATTCATAACCGAGACTGAACCGAACTAACCGAGACCGAATTTGATCGGTCTTCGTAAATTTTAGTAATCGATCGGTTCCTAAATTTGAATAACTAAAATTTAAGAAAACCCGAGGAACCAAACTAATCGGTTCAGTCTAACCGAATGCCCACCCTGAGCCCTGACCATGGGTTGCTTAAGGATTGCCAGGGCACACCTCCAGGAGCAGGAGGAGGAGCAATAGCCGGAGCCGGAGCCGGCGTGCCCCGATGACCCCCACTAGAACCACCTCCAGGACAATGTTGTCCCGAACCTGCAGGTAGGAGGGGAAGGGCCGCTGTCGGGTGATCCATATCCGCATGTGGTCGTAGTTGCCGTTGAGACCCCACAGGACATTGAGCACCAGGATCCGGTCGCCTACCGGGCAGCCGAGGTCGTGAAGGGCATCAGCCATGCCCTTCATCCACCTACAGTACTCTCCAATAGTGAGGTCCCTGGGTTCCCATATTGATGAGGACATCACTCCTATGGATACTCACAACAATCCTCCATTGATCGTTCAAGGTCCAATCACTAGAGCTCGTGCGCGACAATTGAGTTTAGAGGTGAGCTCGTTCCTAAGTAATTCTCTATGTGATTATGAGAATAGATTGCTACCTAATGATTATATTGTAATTAGGAACCATGGAGAGTACCAGAAGATAGTTGGAGAAGGGCTTCAAGGTGGAGAGGACCAGCAAGGGCGTGCAAGTCAAGATAGAGGCCCAAATCAATTCGACTTCGAGTCCACCTCGGAGTCCAGGAGCAGTCAGCGCTAAATCGGACGCCCAGGTCGCATACGGGCTCAGATTTGGACGTTCTTTATATGATTAGAAGATAATGTTTGCAATGACACTGGTCTCATATCAAAATTCGTCCGGAGTCATCGAGAATCGACGAAACAAGTTGACGTCCAGAATCTGTTTTGGCGCTGCGTCGTCGTATTTTGGTCTTTGGGCCGTGTATCGTGCTGAGCCCAATAGGGGCACGTCCAGGGGGGGTCGACCACGACCCTAGACTCTTTAAAACATTAGCCACCGCCCAAGTTAGGGTTTGGGTTTTGCTTAGATCAATTCTGTCAAGAACAGTGTCGCCGCTCGTCGGTTTGTGAGACCCCAACTTCGTGAGTTTAATCATACATCTGCAATTGTGTTGCAATATTTCTCATTCTTGCTTGTGTTCTTCGATTCGTAGGCAAGGATTAGCCTTCTGCGCGAGGTCAACAGTGCAACGCCGGTTGATAACCTGAGGAGACGTGGTGCTGCAATTGCGGGGGTTCGGAACGTGTGGTTCGAAAGCCGGATCGATTTGAGTCATGACTCCACCAAATCGAGAGTTATCAGAACCTTTCGGAAGATCGGGAAACCCTAGTTCCCATCACCCCTGCTCAAAGGTGCGGAAGGACATGTCGAGCTGAAGAGCGCGAGCCTCAACGTTGCTAAGGAACTGGCCCTCGAGTGCCAGCCAGGCCTGGCACGCGGTGCTGCCGTGAGTTCGGATGATGTCCCGGAGATCTAGGGATATGGTCCCAAAGATCTAGGACATGGCGACGCTGTCGAGGCGCAGCCAGACCATGTCTTGCGCCGTAATCGGTGTGTTAAGGAGGACATGGTCGTCGAGGGCGTTGCGGCGGAAGGCAATGAGGACCTGGTCTCGCCAGCGCCCGATGAGGATAACGCAGGGTCGAGGACGACAGAAACCAGGGCCCGGATGTTCTGGACCCCAACGGCCTAAAAGTGAAGCTGGGCGACCATCAGATCGGTCGCATTGATTTGGGGGCCAGAACCAGCGGGCGGGGCCTTGTGGGAAGAGGAAGCGGCAGTCTCGGTGAAGGCAACGATGGGCTGCTAGCCGGAGAAGACGAGGAAGAAGTGCTCCGCCTCGATGACCCGTCGAGCAAGAGCATCCACCGCAGTTCGCTCACGCTCCCAAGCGAGAGCCGCCACGCGGACACGCTCCTGGGCCGCAATGGCCTCGGTCCTTGCCGCGAGGAGGGCTGCAGCCAGAGCGGCGTCGGCCGTCGCAACATTGTTGGAGAGGGGCTGCTTGCCCACCGTCATGGCAGCGGCGCGGTAGGCATCGTGTAGAAGGGGGCCACACACGGCGACCGCGCCCACGACGCTCGCAAGAAGAGGAGGAGCGTCGGTGATGCCCGCGACAGGATCAGGGGCGACAGCAGCGGGCATGCCCAGGCCAGCCGCAACCGCGACAGGAGCGGGAGGAGCAGGGGTGGCGGCGGCGGGCATCCCTAGGCCAGTCACACCCGCGCCGAGGGTGGGAGGAGCAAGGGCGGCGGCGGCGGGAATGCCTATGCCGCCCGCACCCGCGTCGGGGGTGGGAGGAGCAGGGGCAGTGGCGGCTGGTATGCCCAGGCCGGTCGCTCCCGCGGCGGGGGCCGGGAGGAGCAGGGCCCGGGCTGGCCGCGCTAGCGTCGGGGGCGGGAGGAGCAGGGGTGCGGCCGCGCCGGCGCTAGGCGCGGCGGCGGCCAGAGCAGCAGCGCGCCATGCGGGAGCAGGGCGGTGGGTCGGGTGGGAGAGGAAGGAAAGGGAGGGAAGGAGGAGAGGGGAGGTGCTGGTGGTCGGCCACCCATGGTGGCGGCGGCAGCAGAGAAGGGGAGAGGAAAGCTAGGCTGTTGATACCATCATAGAGAGAATAATCTCAATTAATTCCTCCAAACCCTAGAAGGGTGTGATATATTGTAACTGTACATGGGCCTTATAGATGGGCCTAACACATGGGCCATATGGGCCAATAATTCTACACCAACAAAACCGACACCCGCACCTATGTCCATGTAACACTTATTGGCCTTCATTAATTAATTTTAATATTGATTGGGTTCGTTACATTGTTATGCTTTTACAATTGATGAGACCTTTATAATGTTGTGATAAAAACAGACTCGGAATCTTGTTATCATATTATGTTGAAATAGTTACTTTATTTAAGATATGGGTACTATCACAATTGGTGCTTGTCTTTGCATGATGCCATGTATAATTGAATTTGAATTGAGTGCATAACCATTAGCAAACTATGGAAACTGATAAATAAAGTGGCTTTAGCAGGCTGAACTGATGCCAGTAATTATCTCAGTGTATTTTTATAGCGTTGTATGTGCTTGTGGCAATCATAGTCTATTGTTGGACATCAAGCAATGCTTTGAAGTGGTAACGCTTTGGGTAACTACCTTGATGCAGTGTTATGCTTGATGAACTCCTATTATGTCCATAATCTCACTCGTGGCATTTGTAGTGCAGGGCTATGGATTGGGGACAGAGTGACACCTTCACCAGGAACTGCATGCTGTACCTTAATGGTTCATGTAAGTGTATGGATGGGTTTACATAGAACTTGATATTGGGTTTTGCAAAAGTTATCAAGGATTTCCCTGGAATTCTCGATGGTCATCAACTTCAAAATAGTCATCCTCTAGCTTTTATAATTGCACTTAACTAGAGACGACTCAATTATGCTATGCTCTTTTATACGATCTGCTTGCAATTTTTTCCATATATGTATTTTTTTTGGACATGTTCTTCAATTTATTTTTCCACATGTGCTTGCATGCCCACCTGATGGGAAGAAAGAACACTACAAGAAATATGACCTTTTTGTGACAAATATCTGATGACATTCGACCTATTCGTCGTTATCGTGTTTGGATTTGTGACGTTCTATATCATACAACGCAACTTAGAGACAAAAATGAGGTGTTCGTCATTAAGAGTAACTAAGAATCGTCACAAACTATTGCAAAGCCAAAATCGTAACGAATTTTGTTTTGTCGTTTAGCAAAATGGTTCAACGTCATAAATTTTCAAAAGAAAATGACAAGATTAGGGTGGCTCCCATTGCCACTTGGATGAGTGGGCCCAAACTTTCAACATAGATCTCACATAGTATTTTTTTCCTGCCCTTCTCCTTTTTCTTTCCAGCCCGTTTCTCTTCTTTTCCAGCCCAGCCAAGTGGGCTGGACGACGCCTGTCACCCTAAAATTTATCACAATAAATTATCTAGCAACTATCTGAATTTTTTAGGATTTATTAAGGTCTCAATAAATTTTTTGAGTTTTACTTGAAATTTCTAGCCTTTTAATTCAATTTAAATACTATATTAAATAATTTTAGTTAAAATAAGTTTTTGTTGCATTTATGCTCATTGAGTTTTGTCTGCTTGTTGTTCAAATTAGAATTTAAATCTAATTTAAAATTCAAGTTTCAATTACCGTTGTTCGAGATTTAGAATAATTCTTTTAGGCCGGGTTCTCTTTTGCCCCCCTAATCGTTTGCTCGGTCCATTTTCCCCCTGTTTCCTTTCTATTCAGCTCGTCCAACCGTTGGGCCGTCGTTCCCCATTTGGCCTAGCTCCCTGAGCCGGCTCAACCCCCATCTCTATCTGTCTCTTCTCCCCCATTCGGCCCAGCTCCCCGAGTCGGCCCAACTCCCTCTCTCTCTCTCTCTTTTCCCCGTTCGACCCAGCTTCCTTCACTCTTGGGCCTCTCCAGCCGAGCCAGCCCAGCTGATTTCAAATGATGAACGTATGAATAGTTGACATTTTTCTTTTGTAATCTAGAAACCAAATTTGTATCTGGTATTTCTCCGTCATACATAGTCTAAATTTCATGGTTCTTTTTTCAAATTTTTCTAAAATCACAATCTTCCATCTAGTGTCATTTATTTGTATGAAACTTGCTAGTTTTTGGATTTTTGTCATATGACTTGTTTTCTTCCAATTAAGTAGAGAATAGAAAAGCATGTTTTTGCTCAACAATTGCTAATGTAACTTTATATATTCCAATATTATGGTCAATATAAGCTTGTGTCTGAATTTTAGATGCATACAAGTTCAAAAATGCTATTAGATGTTCAAATATCAAAGTTTGAGTTGAGTTATAAGCAAATAATGTGAGAGATGTATCTTTTTTGAACAAAATATGTTACACTTTATGAAAAATCATTAAATTTTTTATGATAAGTTTATGGACCAAAAATATGTTGTCATGTCCATTTCTAGAATTTTCTGACCAAATTTAGATATTATTGTAATTGTTATGTGGTAATTTGATGATAAAAGTTTGAATTGTTCCTAGAATACAATTGAATTTTTCATCTATCTCCAAGACATTAGCTATAATGTGACATATGAGTCTAAATATAATTTTTATGCAATTATTTGAATCTTATTGGAGGTACACATAGTTCAACTTGGTACTACCTTCGATAAGTACGTAGAAATTCATTTAAGTTATAGAAAATATCAAATCTGTTCAATTGTTTTTTGAAACTCCTACGTGACAACCTATATGTTGTCTATTAAATATAAAAAATATATAAATGTACATAAGATAAATAATTTTTGAAGTTACTTCACAAAGGTGGCTTAAAATGAAAAAAGAAAAAGAAAAATATTACATAATGAAACGTCTGATGCATCAACTACTTCGGCCGAAACACCCTACCGGCCCAACTATCCCTAGCCCTCCAGATGCCGCCCCTCCTCCTGCAGCCCGGCCTCCGGTGCCTCCCTGAGCTGCCCCTCGGCATGCGCGGCAGCGGCTCCTCGCCCATGTGGAGCCGCATCAGCGGCGGCTGCTTGCCCCAGGTGGAGGCGCGACGTCGGGTGCGGGTTGCGGCCTATGGGAAGTCGGAGAGGGGTCGAGGTCACCGACGCCGCCTGCTTCACCTCGACGGAGCAGCCGAGCACGTCGAGCGGCCGGCCGCCAGGCGCTCCCGGTGCTAGGCGCCCAGAGATCTGAGGGAGAGAGAGACTGAGAGTGAGAGCCTGAGAGGGAGGACTAGAGGAGGAAGATAGAGGGGTGCGGGCGCGCGAGATTGCGGCTACGGTTGGGAATGGGGTGCTGGCCGGGGGTGAGTTAGCTTATATACGTAGGGTTAGGAATTAGGATAGCTATTAGGCTGGCCTGTTCATGGGGCCTCCTAACAATATATGGGCTACTTCGGTTATATCGGTTAACCGAGGTCTAGAACCGAATAGACCGAGATTATTTTGGTTAGTTGAAACGTGGAACCGAACTGGTGATCGAATATTTCGGTTTCGGTCATTTTGGTTCGGTTCTTGGTCATTTTGGTTCAGTTTTCGGTCATCGGTTAATTATGCCTGGACTGAGCAGTAGCAACAGCAGCAGCACACACAACAGCAATGGCGGCAGCAGCAGCAGCCACCGCAGGAGCCGCTCACCCAAAAAAAATAAGATGTTGCCGCTGTTTGGACCATGACTAATCCAAAATACAAGTATGGTGAGCCTATGTTGTCAAAAAAGGCTTTAAAAGCTGCTGGGCCAAGTTGTGAAGCCTTGCATGCTTACTTCATGAAACAAAGTGCCAATGGTGCTAATGGCATTCCTTCAAAGTTGCATCCTACTTCGAAAGTGATGGTGAATTAAGCTTCACAGTTGAGTTCAATGACATGTATGACCTTTTCAACATGGAAAGTCTAGACATTAGTTTGTTGAGGTGCTGGACATTGCAGGTACCTTCACACCACAATAGATATTCTTTATTTTTTACCACAAGTTTCATGCTAACAAATTTTATGCTAACAAACTGTAGGAGAATGAAGAAACAAGCAGAGGAGATGAACTACAATGTTGGGTTTTTGGACCCACAGTTATTCACGTCCACAACGATTCAATTCCAAACCAAATCTGTAATAGAAGCAATTAGAAAGGCTATGAAGCACGACTTTGTGTTGGGTGCCTACAACACCGGTTGCCACCGGGTACCGGTGATCATTGCTATGTAGTGGAATGTTGTTTGGTATTTGGATTATGCTAAAGTTTGGCAAAAGCGGAAGTTCAGTGACGTCATACAAGTTGTCAACTGGTAAGTATATTGTAGGTTTTGTTCAGAAAAATTCAATCTCGTAATGTTTCTAATCGATATTGCTGATCAAGCAGGGCCTATTCAGAACACATGGGACCAAAGGTGAAAATTTTTTTAAAAAGCAAACCTAAACTCACGTTCAAGACATATTTTCTGCTAAGAGCGAGGTTGTTTATTCTTGTTCACTTGATACATATTTGGTACTGACTTAACTTGTGTCATTTTGGGTACATTCAATCAGTGCCCTCAACAGCCATCGGGGAGCTACTTGTGTGGATTCTATGCTGCAGTGCACAACTTGGAAAGGCTACTGTAAGCATACTGATCAGCCTTGTCTTTGCTCATATTCTCCATTTGATTTTAGAAACTGATTTTTACTTGTATTCACATAAAAATTGTATTATGCAGGATTATAAACTTCCCAGAGCACAGTTAGATGAAATAACACTAAGGATGGTCCAGGGGATGCTGTGCGAGTTCATTCTTAAGGAGATCGTCGACCCAGATGGCAACTTCTATGGTGGTCCAGCAGGTGCCGTGTGAAACTTGTTGCATGTAAACAACTTGATCCAGCTTGAAACTTGTAGATTCAGTCTTTGCTCTCATAAACTTGAAACTTGTTGCATGTGTTTGAAACTTGTTGCATATGTATGATGAGGACAAACTTGTGTACTTGTGTATATATGTGATGTGTATTCAATATGTGATGTGTATCTCAATCAGTATGTGATGTGTATCTCAATCTGTATGTGATGTGAATAACCTGGTGGCTGCCAAATCCTGGCTGGTTCCAGGATGGAGTCAGAATTCTAGCCAGATCCTATGGGGGTGGAACAACTAAAGGTAACGGGCATTAAGTAAAGATCGTTACAACATAAAGAACACAAAGGTAACGAGCATTGAGTAAGAACCGTTACCTATACAAAGTAATAGTAACAGGCACTAACAAAGACCATTACCTATACAAATTAATCGTAATGGACATTAGGTAAGAACCGTACAAAACCTGACCAGTGGTAACGCCTTCTTGTATCGGGCATTTAACATTAACCATTACCTATACTGAATAAACGTAACGATCTTTAGTCAAGAACCGTTACAATCTGAATAGTGGGCCCCAAAAAAGACACTTAGGCTATAGGTAATGCCTCTTTTGTATCGGGCATCGTGGACTAACCTTTACGTATATGACAATATTGAATGGTTGTAGATCAATGCCTGGTACAAGATCTGACCAGTGGGTCCAGATGGAGACCGGTCAATGCACAACCGTAACGGTTGTTACAATAACGCCCATTGCAAAGGTTGAGTTTTTGTAACGGTATTTTATCTGTACTCATTACGAAATCTCTCTGTGGGCCCATAAAAACTGCAATTTTAGGTTACTGGTCGCTGCTATTGGTAACGGTCATTGTTAAATGCGGGTTAGGTGTTATGAGTAACCTTTGACCTATTATTAGTAACCCAAAAAGGGTAATGGCCGTGTGCCCGTTACCAATGACCATCCACGCCCGTTACTGATCTCTGTTTTTCACGTAGTGCATGTTTGTTGTGTGCAGGGACGAAAAGGAGTATAGCTGGAATCTCTGCTGGCATCGCTTGCTTTGTTGTGTTAATATAGATTCTTTCAGTTTTCTGCTTCGTTCGCTTCAGGCGAAGGATTAAGCTGACAGAGAACGACCACCGTGAGTAGAAATGTGCTATTTGCATGAGCTCGAATTTACGTATTGTTTCCTTATACAATTCCTATCATATGACTTCCTACCAGCGCCGAAGAAGATAGGAAGAGCATATTGCATGACCTTTGGTATGCTGGCATTGCAAGAAGCGACCGGACACTTCTTAGATAAGAATAAGATGCGGTGCTATCGATTTGGAGGCGAGCAACAGGGAGGCGCGGAAGGCAAGGAGAAGCTGCTTGCGCGGGAGAAGAAATGAGACGACTGTACATGGCTGTGTGAGAGAAGAAGATGCGGGGTATTTTGGTCTTTTGATCTGGGCAATAAAACTCTAAGGAGCCCTCATGTGACGTGGAGCGCTGATGTAGGGAGCCAACTCAGCAGGAGGACGAGATTGACACAAAAAATGGAAGTTTGATGATCAAATCAGACTATTTGAGAATTAAAGGATGTAACACCCCGCCCTCCAAAGCCGCCCCGCACGACCCTTCCGAGGGGCGTGCACGCGTACACATAGCACCCTGCTTACACTTTCGTCATCGCTTCGTGTAAAAGGCTTAACCCGAAGGTGCTATGGCTGGAAGACAAGGGCTTATAAGTTGCCTCCACCCTTGCTAAACTAGCAATGCGGCACTAAACACGTGCATCATGCACTCACAGGCCACTACTGGGCCACACAAACTGCGCCGGGTGTGACATACACCCTCCCCTCAAAGAAACCGACGTCTTCGTCGGCACAACTCACCCACACGGGCAAATGTCAAGAACGTTCCCCCTTAGCGCACGACCGTACGTCCAGTGCCGGCGCCATAGTCCATGCCGTATGCCCTACCCGGCCCATACGGCCATGCGCCCTATGCCCGCACACTGACCCGTACGCGCAACCGTGAGGGTCGGCTCTGATACCATTTGTAACACCCCGCCCTCCAAAGCCGCCCCGCACAGCCCTTCCGAGGGGCGTGCACGCGTACATATAGCATCATGCTTACATTTTCATCCTCGCTTCGTGTAAAAGGGTTAACCCGAAGGTGCTATGGCTGGAAGACAAGGGCTTATAAGTTGCCTCCACCCTTGCTAAACTAGCAACGTTGCACTAAACACGTGCATCCTGCACTCACAGGCCACTACTGGGCCATACAAACTGGGCCGGGTGTGACAAAGGACCAAATCGACCCTGACCGAGAGTTGAGGGACCGACTCGACCATTTTGCCTAAATATTTCTCACGCCTTGAAAATACACATTATTGTCGACGCACGTGTCATATACAACCACATATCAGTCATATGCTACTACTTGTCCTCTTTTATTTCTAACAAAAAATAGTTTTTCCCCAATGTTTATTGCCAATCATAAAAGTGGTTTCTCATGCTCAAGGCTTTCGATTGATCAAGGTAATTAGAAGAAGGTAGCTAGCTCACATGTATGCATGCCAGTGTGGTAGGGTAGGGTATGCAGGACAGGCTGGCGCCTGCTAGCTCCTGTATTGCATGTATTGTACTCGTACAGGCGTATCTGCGATGCGGGCACCCTTGTCGTAGCAATAGCTGACCAGGTATAAATCCACGCCGGGCCCCCACACAAGCACCACCGATACCAACATAAATGCGCACTGTTTCCTTGTTGTACGTATCTTGCCCGGCTATTCAGTTGTTCTCACATTTTTCCCTTTCTTGTAAGCATGGAGGATGCATACATGCTTTTGCTTGCAATAATCCATGCACAATATTATTCTTTAATTATTCACTGGAAATGAGTATTATTTTCTTCTTACTGTAACAACTAACAAGAGTGATCTGATGCCCCATGTGTACGTACGAAGGACAAGAGTTGACTGCAGACCTAAGAGTAAACTTTATCACAAAAATGACTTTCTGCAAACCTAATCCCTTCGGAACTCTGAAGGTGATCGAGTTGAAAGATATATCACGTTATTGCTAGCAGATTTAATTAGGCCATTGTTTAGATCCCAAATTTCACCCTAAAGTTTACTATGCAAAAAGAAGATTCTCGTCACATCAAAATGTCATAGTATGCATGGAGTACTAAATGTAGATAAAATCAAAAACTAATTGCACAGTTTTGTTGTACTCTACGAGACGAACATTTTGAGCCTAATTAATCAATTTTTAGATAATTTTTCACACGTACAAACGAAATACTACAGTAGCGCACGTACTCCAACATACCAAAATTTGACTCCCAATTTCGGGAACTAAACAAGGCCTAGATAAACGAAATACTACAATAGCGTACGTACTCCAACGGACCAAAATTTGACTCCCAATTTCGGAAACTAAACAAGGCCTAGATTAGTCCTACGCTACTCCAGAAACTGACATCACAAACAGTTTTAAATGGTCATCACAAACGGTTTCGGAGGTCGTTTGTGATACCTCCTGGCATCACAAATGGTTTTTTTATGATGGATATCACAAACGGTTCGTAATACAAACTGTTTGTGTTGATTATTACCGAAAAACCTTAAAAATAGAAAAACAATAGGAAAAAAAATTATTTTAATACGTGAAGGCTACCTGCCCACTCAAGCTAAGTCGCACCATTTTTCACGCATAAATCACGCGCGACGCGGTAGGCGGGGTTCAAACCCACGACCTCTCCCTCGCGCGTGACCTCCTCTACCACTGCACCACTCCATCAACTGTGTCTAGATGCCATTCCGATTTCTACCGTATTATACAAAACCGATTGTAAATTACTCCATTGAGGCCTAAACAATTTCAAATAAACAAATTGTCAACTACAAAGTTTCATAACCTTTTGAAATCTACAACTCTTATTTTGGTAGTTTCTCCATCCGAGGCCGTTTATAAAATTTGAATTTCAAATTTGAGAACATTCAAACGTAGATCTCATTAACCAGATGATTTCAAATGAAAAAGTTGTCAACTACAAAGTTTCATAACTTTTTGAAATCAAAACTCTTATTTTGGTAGTTTATCCATCCGATGTCATTTATAAAATTGTAATTTCAAATTTGAGAACATTCAAACTTAATTTTCGTTAACCAGATGATTTCAAATGAAAACATTATCAACTACAAAGTTTCATAACGTATTGTGACCTACAACTCATATTTTGATTATTTCTTCATCCGAGGTCATTTGAAAAAAACTCAAATTTTAAATTTTGAGATATGAACCATCACAAAGGTTTGTAAGAAAAACCCTTTGTGATATAGTAGCATCACAAATTGTTTTACCAAAACCGTTTATGACGTGAGGCATCACAAAGGGTTTGTATTGTAAGAAAAACCGTTTGTGATGACGTACCATTACAAAGGGTTTGTAATACAAACCGTTTGGATGTGGGTGCCCCACGTCACAAACGGTTTTGGTAAAACTGTTTGTGATGAGGGGTATTTGTGGTTGTCGTTTGTGATGTCGCTGTCTGTAGTAGTGCTATAACTGAACATATGCAAGTTTTCTAATCATTTCTGCCATTTGATGTATAATATAGTTCAGATAGAAGAATACATGCCGCATTCTCGTCAGATTTTTCCCCTTCAGATTGTTCGGATGTTAGGGATCGGATTATGCCTCTTCAGCTTTGCTGGATATAGAACAAGATTTATATTGGATTAATGAATGAAGCGATGATAGTAAACAAATGTGCTGCTGGTCATATTGGAGATTAGACATCGTACCCCAAATTTCATGCAATAGTTGTCGTTTCTTCAGATTACAGACAGGTCAGTGCAGCAACTTTCAGTATCACATACAGTTTGTACACTTGTGTGTATAAATGCAAAATGTGAGGATCTTGTATGTAGGTACCAAACGGAACATTTTGCAATATGTTAATAATGCTGCAATATTAATATCTTGGAGGGCAATAAGTGAGGGTGCGTGGTGTATTGAAGTGGTAAAGGGACAATTCTGATTTTCAATGCTGCTAAGCCAGCAACTTTAATGACACGGTTTCAAGGAGTTTAAGTATAGTGAGCAACTTAATTATTCTATAGGCCCCTCCAACAGTACTCCCGGTGTAATACAAGGCATGGAAGAGTTCAAAATTTATACCTAAATACTACAAGGCATCATAGCCATATTTAAATTATTGTTCATTTAATTATCTTTGAAATTAGTGCGATTAGTTTGACTATTAGGTGGATAAGCAAAAGTTGGCTCCTTGTTATCTGCAACTACCATTAAAACAACCGGACAATACACCTTTCCACGTAATAATTCAGGGTATACGTGTATTTTGCCCGTCTCTTTAATGTGTTCTAAAATCGCAGGATGTCTTATAGAGGACTAAGGGAGTACTCCCTCCTTTTGTTTTTATAAGGCACGACTCGACTCGACACGGTTTTCTAAATTTTACTTTGACCATTCATTTATCTTATATTATATTATTAGAATTATAAATTTATAATCATTACAAAGTACTTTTACAAATCTAACAATGCCAAATTTGTACTCTAAAAATTAAAATTTATTTCTTAAATTATTGATCAAAGTTTTAAAGTTTGAATCTTGATAAACGTGTGCACCTTATAAAAGCAAAAGGAGGGAGTACTAGTTAGGAGGATTCCATATCAACATGTGCGAGCTACTTGTAAGGCCCCTTTTATTCTTTTATTTTCTCTCCATTTTATATGGCCCACAAATTTATTCTCTTTTTCTCCAATCCACACCCACCAGTGTTGCGGCTTTGATTGACGAGATTCTAGTTAGCTAGAAACCAAGAGTGACTTTTTTGCTTGTTCTTTCTCGTCCATATCACCAAATAGCCAGCTAAAATTAATAGATCTATTGGATATGCCCTAATGAGGTTGTAGTGTAACAAATATGGTAATGATATGTCTGGAGTTTAGTATTTAGGAGGCATAATGCTTGTGGGCATTTATGATTCATCAGGATTTAACTTTAAAATGATAGCTTAGATTAAGAAAACAATTAATTAATACCTCATTTGCTTTAGGATTTGTGGAGAGGACTACACTAGAGCAAAACTCAAGAAAGGAAGCCTCTCGTTTTTCTACTTGACAAAAAGTTTTGTCGATCTAACTAAAGTTGTTCAAGCTATATCATTATTACAACTGACAAGTCCTAAGGAACATACACGCACAAATCTTGGTAATAATAAACACACTCCACATCAACGAACACAAGGAGTACTTATCTTGAAGATGAGCAATTAAGTGTTTGATCCCTTATGGTGAGACACCATTATTAACCATGCACACAATGTGTTTTCTCTAGGGGATACGAGCAATTATTGCGATAAACTTTGTACTAGTACTACTAGCATATACTGAGGAGAAGCCTAGCATTGCATCACGGGGAATTGAAGTTGGTATTTCCACATCAGCCAGCACATTGATACCAAGCAGGACATGGAGACCCACACATCAATATCAACGTCAATGTAGCATTAGTGATGATCCAGACTTGTTTGATTTTGAATGGTGTGTAGGGCACCAACATGTGTGGTTTTGTAACCAAATTGATTATATGTTCATGAATGATGCTGAGAGAGTATCAACTGGATTTCAGAATTTCAACCCATAATGTCATGTTTTACATTATAGAACAAGTATCATTAATATTACTTAAAAGAAAAACTTAAACTTTAGGTGCTTGCACCACGTTTGATATTATTTGTTATCTTTGTATCGAGATGTTTTTTAGCTGTAGTTACTTTAGCAAAATAATACAGTATGGGTTATACAAACAGCATTTGAGTCGATAACTCCTATTTGTGGGGCTCACTGTGACTATGACAGGGGGTACAACAAACATGTTTTCGCCTACACATCAACAAGAGAAAAGGACGTATACCAATAATTTGGAGTCAGAGAAGCTACTTGGCATGGTTGCATCCATGTATTCACTGTATGGAAAACAAGATGCCATGCATGTTCTGCCAATGTGATGAAAATTAGAGGTCATGTGTAGGGACGCAATGGGTTGGGTCGGGTGTAGGTGGAGCAAAACCCACTCATGTAGAGATCCGGCACATCGGCCTTGTTTAGTTCCCAAATTTGGGAGCCAAACTTTGGTCTTTTGAGGTGCGTACACTGTAGCATTTCGTTTGTATGTGTAAAAAATTAAGCCCCAAAGCATTTATCGGTGGTGTTTAGATGGAGAATTGGTAGGTTGAATTTGGAAGTTGAATGTCTCTTCGTAATCATTGCGTCACTGTAGCATTTCGTTTGTATGTGCGAAAAATTGTCCAAAAAATGATTAATTAGGCTCAAAATGTTCGTCTCGCAGAGTACAACAAAACTGTGCAATTAGTTTTTGATTTCATCTACATTTAGTATTCCATGCATGTACCGATATTTTGATGTGATGGGAATCTTCTTTTTGCATAGTGAACTTTGGGGTAAGAATTTAAACAAGGCTGTGTTCCAAGCAATATCAGTATAACCGCAAACCAAAACTTTCATCTGACAGTATATAAACTACATATATATAAAACCAAATCGTATGCTTCTACTGAGTGTGTTTTAGTTGTGGAACCTATCAACTATCAAGGATGAACTTTACCACCTGTATGCATATATGCATGTCCTTCACACCCACCTCTATGCTTTTCTTATATTTAGAACTCATATGTCTTAATGCTAAAAATTATACAATTTTTTATTTTTATGAATTAAAATTAGTAATAGAGTTGTGTTAATTTTCACATAGTCAAGGCTTGAAATGGGTACCTAGATTATAATTTGATTTATTTTTTGTATTATTTTCCAATAGTAGCACTAATTTTGCACATTTGACGATAGCCATGAAAGTTTATCCAAAGTTCCTATTTCTAGACATAGTAGTTTTATTCCAGTTTCCCGATAATACCAATATGCTACCTATGTAATTGGGTACCATTTTCATGTTTCCAAGCTACACATACGTGGAGCATCAACAATGCAATTACTCTTGGAGACCTTTGTCATTATGACCTTAACTAAGAAGAGAACCATTAAACATCGGAAGCTAGAAATAAAATCCACACCCATATGTCACTTCTTGAATGCATTTATGATTAGTCCAACTAAACCGTACTACTACCTAAAGATCATATCAATACCGAGAAATCATCATCCGCCCTCCCCGTATGACTCGGGGCCCTCAAGATCCAGTGCTAATGCAACATTAGCACCTGGTTCAAAATTTGGGTGTCCTCGGTGACCCTTTAGCATCAGTTGGTAAATGTCACCTTTAGCACCGGGTCGTAACACCAACCAGTGCTAAAAGATCACCCCCTAGCATCGGTTGGTGTTACGACCCGGTGCTAAAAGATCCCCCTTAGCATCGGTTGGTGCTACGACCCAGTGCTAAAGAGTCACCCTTTAGCACCGGTTGGTGTTACCACCCGGTGCTAGGCCTTTTAGCACCGGTTGGTAAATACGAACCGGTGCTAAAGCGGGTGTTACATCCTACTTCAAAAACAAAGCATCTTCTACCTAGTTCAAAAAGAAAGCGGGTGAGATGAAAAAGAGTGCACGCATGAGCCAAGAAGTCCCAAGTTCGAACCCCGCAGCAACACACATATTTTTTAGCGAGTAGACACCTTTAGCACAGGTTATTTGACCCGGTGCTAAAGGTGCCCACCCTTTAGCACCGGTTGGGAACCCAGTGCTAAAAGGGTTCTCAACCGGTGCTAAAGGAGGTTTTTCTGCTAGTGTATCATCCAACCGTGGAGTTGACCTATTCCACACAAATAATAAATTTGAGTCCAAGAATAAGTCTTAGTATATATAGTCTAGTAGCATTAGACCACCTCAAAGTTCATAAAAAAACTGTATAAAGTCACCCTCTTGATCAAGTCAACGAAAAAGAAAAGAACAAGATCAATATATATGTTAATATACAGTAAATAGTACTATCAGAAGTTGACATGAAGTAATGACAAAATTCAATGTAATTTGAATTCTGGGTGACGAGTCAACAGAAGAATACTTGCTTGTTAGTTACTGCATGTCCCATCGACCAGGTAACACAAAGCAAGTATATGCTTAATTACCAGCTTACGTAGTACGTGTACCTGTGCTATATAATCCTTGAGTGGAGCAAAAGTGACAACAGGACTAGGGGCAGTTGAATCTTTGAACCTTGGCTTGTGATATCGTCATAAATCACAATGATTTATGTATGTACACACATACGTACTGGCAGCACTAGAGGTCAAAATTGCTCTTTCATTATTATATATATAGATCGTTACGATCAATGCCAAAAGGAACTAACCCTTATTATTATTTTTTCATCAGATGACCATTGGCACCCATAATTTTGAAAAGCAAAAAATGGTTACCCATAATTTTGAAAAGCAAAAAATGGTTAAGTTTTTTTTGTATGTTTGTTTAGAAGTGGAAAATGTTGACTCATGTTAAACATAAACATTTGGTTGGCCAACCTCAAAGTTCATGAAGTCTGTATACGCCATCGTCGTCTTGATTACTTAAACTGTTTCAATGTAAGATAAGAAAGGCTATATATATCAGAAAGGCTATATTTTCAGTAAGTAGTTTTTTTTGTCATTCTTATTTGTTCTCTTACAACAGAAGATGTCATAAGTTTTGCTTTTTTCCCCTCTGATGTAGCAATTTGCTATCTGACGTTTCTTCCAGTTTTTTTTTTGCAGGGGTCTTGTTAATAATTAAGTCTAGATAAACAGAGAATAAAAATGAACAGTAGTATTTTAATTGTTTCAATTTGATAAAAAATGAACAGTAGTACTTTTGAAATACAGTATTAATCAAATGGAGAAGAAATATTGTAAGTCTCACAAGACTCTCCATGAATAAACTTGCATATATATAATAGAGCATTCTTTTTTTTTGCAAAAATATAATAATAGAGCATTCAACGTTTGTCTCCTGTATATTGAATTTACAGTCTTCGGTACGGATCAAGGTACACTCAATCTAAATGAATCCCAGGACGCAAACATCAAAAATTAACTCCATGTATGGGGGGAAATGAAGCTGCAAAATTTTGGACTTTAGTCCTTGAAGTCCCTTTAGCTTCATAAATATTGTCAACCACCGAACTGATGGTCATACACGTATCACTGATGAGTTGCTATAAATCACATCAGGATGGAATATATCGGTCGATGTTGAATAATAAAATAGTCACCCGGACCATATGTTTCGCCAATGAAATATATTATGCCGTAGAAACATGCACGAATTTAAATTAAATTATCATACTTTTGCTATTTTAAGTGCTTCTCCACGACGGGGTACTTGTGATTTTGTGAAGGACTGAAGGTTGGTCGTGTAGCTCGTCTGCTAATTGGTTTTTTGCCACTTAGAGAGCGTTTTTAGGTTTCCACCTTTCTCTTTTTTTTGTTTATGCAGTTGCACATCCCTTCCCGGCTTCCCCTAGGTCCTTAACGTTTTTTTCCATTTCATTGGTTATACATATGTTCTCTTATCTAGAGTTATTTCTCCCTAGTATTTTACATAGGGGTGTTTGGTTCCCTCCGACTAAAATTTAATCTCGTCACATGGGATGTAAAGATATTAATTAAAAATATTAAATATAAATTAATTAAAAAAAACCATTACATAAATAATGACTAATTTGCGAGACGAATCTATTAAGCATAATTACACCATGATTAGATAATGCAATGCTACAGTAAATACATGATAATTATATACTAATTATAGGTTAATTAGACTTGTTAGATTCGTCACGCGAAATAGCAATGACTTATACAATTCGTTTATACTTAATACTTCTAATTATCAATTATTTAAGGGACTAAACTTTAGCCCATTGGATTCAAACACCTCCTTAGTCGCGCCCACCTTAACCAAAACTTGCATGGCTGAAGATGCATACCGAGATATAAAATTAGCCTTTTGATTTGGAGTTATTTTGTTATTTGAGTTGAGGAATAATTATTCTAGTTGGAGCCTCATACCCACTCAATTGTACCGTTATATGTTATATTAGCAAAAAACAGCTTTTAGGAAATAGTGAACGCAGAAAGTTATTGTGTTGTTGGCAGAGGACAGTGTTGTCCAGCTCATGACATGACGTTGTCCATTGTCAACCGCAGGGTACAGTGAGTGGTGAAGACTTTGGCGCTAATAAAGTTCTAGGTGACTAGATTGCATCTAAAGGATTTCCTAAACCTAAAGAGCGAGAAATATATTTATTTTTAATAATAATGTATGTACATTCTAAGAAACTATTAACCAGCTATATAAAAAGCAAGTTTCTAATAGGCATGATATATACTAAGCGCACTTCAAAGATCAATTTCTTTTCTCTCTGGCGACATTAATTAAAAAAACCATGGTTGAAATTCAAAGAATAGCTCTCACAATTCGCCCTCTCGATCCTGAGGCGCCATGCCTCTGCCTTCACATGAACAACATGACCGGCGTCAGGTTTCAAACTTTCAATACCCGCCTCTGAATTTTTTTTATAGCACAGCTAAGCTGCAGCCCTGTAAATTTGGCAGTAGCCAAAGTTCCAGAGAGAAAAACAGGTCATACATGAAGGAGTAGTAACCTGTCACCGTATACGTTACTTCTCTCTCTCTCTCTCTCTCTCGCTCTCTCTCTCTCTGGAAATGTTAACCTCTCACTCTCTCTCTCTCCTCTTGCGCGCGCGCTCTCTTTCTCTCTCTCCTCTCGGCGCTCTCGCTGCCTGAGCAATAACGCTGCACCCTCTCTCAATAAATGCGTCTGCATCCATCCGCTCTCCACTCCCCAGCTAGCAATAACTCCTTCCTCCCCATCTCCACATTCTCCCATCCGCCGCTCCCTCCTCTCCCCCCTCCCATGGCGTCCTCTTCCTCCGCGAGATCTCCCCACGCGCTTCCCTCCGCCGCCTGCTAGCCAGCTGCCCGCACGGAGCGCTCGCTTTCAGCAGCTTCCCGCATGCGATACCGCCGCCAGACGATCATTCACACGGCGTCGCAAGAGCAGGGATCGGAGGTACACAGATCGCCTGCCTCAGATCTCACGGCCTAGCCGGCTTCTTCCTCGCCGAGTTCTTGGCCCGGGAGCTCTTGCGTGTGCGTGCCCTAGATCTGCTGCCGCCCGTGCTGTTACGTGGCGTGTAAGCCAGTGATCTGCGCCGTGGACATTTTTAGGCTGCCGCTTACTTCTTTCTCTCCTGGTTGACTTGGGCGGACAGACATATATGTATATATGTAAACATGCATCTTTTTTTTATTGTCTTTTGCAGAATGAGAGCTGCTAGCAGAGGGAACGAGCAGGTAGGGTTTGGGAGGCACTAGGACCGGGCTTCCATCGTTCATGACGCCGGCGAGGCGCATGCCGGCGATGATCGGCCGGAATGGCGTCGCGTATGGGTCCTCGTCGGCGCTGTCTCTAAGCCAGGTAATTCCAGTGAGAGATCTTTTGGGAGTGTGCAGGATCAGTGTCTGAGCGGCTAAGCTTTTTCTTAGACCATGAACAGCTAGTGTTTTGGTGCCAAAAAACAAGTTTTTTTTCTATTTTGTTTTTCTTGCTAGTATATATAGTTTCTGTTTGAAGTTTGAACGCAGTGCCTCTCTTAAAACAAAGCGAGAGGGACGGTCTTCTTCATGTGTTCTTAATTAATGTTCTTGCTTGTGCGTATCTTTTCCTTGATTAATTTCGGTGTGAAACGGTAGGCTGTACATATATGCATGTATTGATGGAGGCCACATTCAAGGATACTGATCGAACAGTTAATCGGCTATTTAATTTAATGCATGTAAGCTGCGTAGTACTGGTATAGGAGGAACAGAGTAGGCAATTAAGTTGATGTCATGGGTTGTATGACCATTTGCGGACTTATATATAGACGCACAGTTGTTTATCTTGTTCTTCAGCTTGCATGTATTTTTCGTTCAAAAAATGAGAATAAATAAAATGAACATCTTAAGCATACACAATGAATTATGTGCTCCTTTTGTCCTTAATTTTCTAACATCCTGTTAAAAGGAAAATTCATATATTCTTATTTTTAATGGAATTGAAACAACTTCTCTTTCACATATATAGAAAATAAAATGTAAGAAAAAAGGTTTCTTCAGTCACAGCGTCACACCATTTGTGCATTCATCCTGATTCCGAATTCAAAGTTGTACTGCTCCAATATTATTTTGTTTAATTTCCCGTTTGTATCTTTGATATCCAATAACTTTATGTAACTCTGAGTATAGTCTCCTGGCTTGCGTTCTTGATTTCTCAGTTATTCATATAATCCGCAGATAGTTCATATCATCTGAAACTCTCTGATGACGCCCTACATTTGTGGATTGAATAAATTGCAGACTGACCTGCTAGACAGCCATCATCTGCAGCAAGCATTCCAGCAGCAACTCTTTGATCAGATCCCAACTGGAGCAGTGGACAGTGGCGACAACATCATCCATGGCCGCTCAGACACACTGGCAGATGAGTTTGAGAGCAAGTCATGCAGCGAGAATCCTGATGGCACCTCTGGTGATGATGGCCAAGAAGACCCCAACCAGCGTCCGAACAAGAAGAAGCGGTATCATCGCCACACCCAGCACCAGATCCAAGAAATGGAAGCGTAAGAACCAATGACTTCACCTCTTCTTTCATCCCTTTGAACCATTGGAAAAGTTTATTTTTCTAGACAATTAATGTTTTCATTAGAACTCCTGTCTCTGATTGTTGGTGGGGTTTTGAATTGTGATTGATCAGGTTCTTTAAGGAGTGCCCGCACCCGGATGACAAGCAGCGGAAGGAGCTTAGCCGGGAGCTTGGCCTCGAGCCACTGCAGGTCAAGTTTTGGTTCCAGAACAAGCGCACACAGATGAAGGCAAGCTCTACTACAACACTAGATACATTATTCTTGATTCCAGCATGACATTATATGTGATGCTAGAAAAAGATTGAATTTCTTTTGGTCAAATTTCAATCCATACATATAAACATGTGTGTGTGGATCATGACTTGACAGCGTGCCAGGCATCTTTATCATCACACAACTGTACAAGATGAGCCAGATTTCTAAATTGCATCATACAATACCATGCGCTGTGCAATAATATGAGTAATAACTGATCATGTCCATGTGATTTTGTTTGCGTGCAGAATCAGCATGAGCGGCAGGAGAACGCTCAGCTGCGAGCGGAGAACGACAAGCTGCGCGCAGAGAACATGAGGTACAAGGAGGCTCTCAGCACGGCCTCCTGCCCCAGCTGTGGCGGCCCTGCTGCCCTCGGCGAGATGTCCTTCGACGAGCACCACCTCCGGCTCGAGAACGCCCGCCTCCGTGATGAGATCGACCGGATCTCGGGCATTGCTGCCAAACACGTCGGCAAGCCCATGGTCTCCTTCCCAGTGCTCTCTAGCCCACTCGCTGCTGCTGCGGCCCGCTCCCCACTGGATGTTGTTGGCGCGTTCGGCGTTCAGCCATCCAGCCTTGGCACCGACCACCTCTTCGGCGTTGGAGCTGGCGCGGGAGATCTCATGAGGAGCGTGTCGACTGGACAGCTTGATGCTGACAAACCCATGATTGTGGAGCTGGCTGTCGCCGCAATGGATGAGCTCTTACGGATGGCACGACTTGACACACCGCTGTGGGCCACGGGTGCAGCAGGGGCACAGCTCGACGAGGAGGAGTACGGCCGGATGTTCCCAGGCGGGCTTGGGCCGAGGCAGTATGGACTACGGCCAGAGGCATCCCGTGATGGCGCGGTGGTGATCATGACCCGTGACAGCCTCGTCGAGATACTCATGGATGCTGTCAGTACCTACGGCACAAATTGATTGTTGGTCTTAATTAGTTGAATTGATTTGATTGATGTCTGCTAACTGATTGGTTTGATTCATTCTTCTGTGTGTAGAACCGATTTGCAGCAGTGTTCTCGAGCATTGTGTCGAGGGCTTCAACGCATGAGGTGCTGTCGACGGGTGTGGCAGGGAGCTATAATGGTGCATTGCAAGTGGTGTGTGTCTCTTTCATTTCTCTTCATGGTGCATTGTTTGATCAGAGTCAAAGTGTGCACACTCTGCGATGTAGCTGATTATGTTGATTTTCAACTTGCAGATGTCAATGGAGTTTCAGGTACCGTCACCGCTGGTGCCAACACGGGAGTGCTACTTCGCAAGGTACTGCAAGAACAATCCTGATGGGACATGGGCCGTTGTCGATGTCTCGCTCGACAGCCTCCGCCCTAGCCCTGTCTTGAAGTGCCGGCGCAGACCGTCCGGCTGCCTTATCCAAGAAATGCCCAATGGCTACTCAAAGGTTAACTAACTCCATGGAAAATTTCATGCTTGATCAACTGCATGTGTTACAATAACTGTGGCATTTTTCTTGAAAGAATGATAGCCAACGTGTCCAGCAATTGTGTTTCCTGTGAGGAAACTCATGTTGATATCAGGATGCCTTATTGTGCTTGCAGGTGACCTGGGTGGAACATGTTGAGGTCGATGACAGGTCAGTGCACAATCTCTACAGGCCGTTGGTGAATTCAGGGCTTGCATTTGGTGCTAAACGGTGGGTTGGCACCCTGGACCGACAATGTGAGCGCCTCGCCAGTGCCATGGCCAGCAACATCCCCAATGGCGACCTTGGTGGTCAGTACAACCCCAACTCTAAACCCTTAACTGAGGTTAACACAGATTCCATAACGGCATAACCTTATATACATTTGTGTTCATCCATTGAACTGCAGTGATCACAAGCATAGATGGGAGGAAGAGCATGCTTAAGCTTGCAGAGAGGATGGTGGCGAGCTTCTGCGGCGGTGTGACAGCATCCGCAGCACACCAGTGGACTACCCTTTCGGGCAGTGGCGCTGAAGACGTGCGTGTCATGACCAGGAAGAGCGTGGATGACCCCGGCAGGCCACCGGGCATCGTTCTCAATGCAGCCACCTCTTTCTGGATCCCTGTCCCACCCAAGAGGGTCTTCGACTTCCTCCGTGACGAGACCTCACGCAGCGAGGTATGCACACATGACACATGTCACATGGCCGAAAGATTCATCCTATGGCACACGCTTGGGCTAAATGTTTTACTGACAAAATTTGAATCTGCAGTGGGACATCCTCTCCAATGGTGGCGCCGTCCAAGAAATGGCACACATTGCCAACGGCCGTGACCATGGCAACTGTGTCTCCCTTCTTCGTGTCAATGTAAGTGCTATTAACACCAATTATCCCATTTCTCTGAGAAAATTCCTTATGGTTCAGTGTCATGTCCCAATACACATGATGACATGAAGTTGAATCCTGATGGCTTTTCTGAATTTCATAATGCACTGTTAACTATCCATGCTCATGTGGATCATGACTTGACAGCGTGCCAGGCATCTTTATCATCACACAACTGTACAAGATGAGCCAGATTTCTAAATTGCATCATACAATACCATGCGCTGTGCAATAATATGAGTAATAACTGATCATGTCCATGTGATTTTGTTTGCGTGCAGAATCAGTTTCCTGTGAGGAAACTCATGTTGATACCAGGATGCGTTATGGTGCTTGCAGGTCACCTGGGTGGAGCATGTTGAGGTCGATGACAGGTCTGTGCACAATCTCTACAGGCCTTTGGTGAATTCAGGGCTTGCATTTGGTGCTAAACGGTGGGTCGGCACCCTGGATCGACAATGTGAGCGCCTCGCCAGTGCCATGGCCAGCAACATCCCCAATGGCGACCTTGGTGGTAAGTACAACACCAACACTAAACCCTTAACTGAGGTTAACACAGATCCCGTAACCTTACATACATTTGTGTTCATCCATTAAATTGTACGTAGTGATCACAAGCATAGAAGGGAGGAAGAGCATGCTTAAGCTTGCAGAGCGGATGGTGGCGAGCTTCTGCGGCGGTGTGACGGCATCCGCAGCACACCAGTGGACTACGCTTTCAGGCAGTGGTGCTGAAGACGTGCGTGTCATGACCAGGAAGAGCGTGGATGACCCCGGCAGGCCACCGGGCATCGTGCTCAACGCAGCCACCTCTTTCTGGATCCCTGTCCCACCCAAGAGGGTCTTCGACTTCCTCCGTGACGAGACCTCACGCAGCGAGGTATGCACACATGACACATGTCACATGGCCGAAAGATTCATCCTATGGCACACGCTTGGGCTAAATGTTTTACTGACAAAATTTGAATCTGCAGTGGGACATCCTCTCCAATGGTGGCGCCGTCCAAGAAATGGCACACATTGCCAACGGCCGTGACCATGGCAACTGTGTCTCCCTTCTTCGTGTCAATGTAAGTGCTATTAACACCAATTATCCCATTTCTCTGAGAAAATTCCTTATGGTTTAGTGTCATGTCCCAATACACATGATGACATGAAGTTGAATCCTGATGGCTTTTCTGAATTTCATAATGCACTGTTAACTATCCATGCTCATGAATCTTTTTCAGTATTAATTGGCACACCACACATGTAATGTAACATACAGATCTTCTTTCTGGTGGTGCTATGCAGAGTGCAAATTCGAACCAGAGCAACATGCTGATCCTGCAGGAGAGCTGCACCGATGCGTCGGGGTCCTACGTCGTGTATGCACCGGTGGACGTCGTGGCGATGAATGTGGTGCTGAACGGTGGCGACCCAGACTATGTGGCCCTCCTGCCATCAGGCTTCGCCATCCTCCCTGACGGACCACCTGGTGCCTCTCCCCATGGAGAGATAAGTGCCAGCTTGGAGGCCGGTGGCGGATCCCTCCTGACGGTGGCGTTCCAGATCCTGGTGGACTCTGTCCCCACCGCAAAGCTCTCACTGGGCTCTGTCGCCACCGTGAACAGCCTCATCGCCTGCACCGTCGACCGCATCAAGGCGGCCGTCTGCGCGGAAGGCAACCCACAGCAACCATCCATATGATTTCAAGGTACAGAGATGTCATACATCCTAAAATGCTGCAGTCAAGTCTCAAGATGTTAACCATCAGTACACCAAAGAGTACTTAGATTCTACTTGAAATGATATTTGATCTTTTTTGTAGGAGTGGGGCAGCTAGATTTTTTGGAGAATTCATCATTGGGGAGTCAAGAACGCACCTCAGACTCTCCTTGCCATGTGGTGCTCATACTGCTAGTGTTGAAGAAACCTTGCGAAAAATGTCGCAGATAAAGAGGCGGTCACCACTATGCAAGGGGGGATGGTTCGGGTATTGACTTCCCCGTCGATTCTACAACAGAATGGATGCTGCTGAAATGATGCCTTGTCTGGGTCTCTTTTCATAATTTTAGGGTTTCTATTCGCCCGCTGTGTACTTTGTCATGTCTGTGATGTTGCTGTTGTTCAGGCTAAGGTGCCTGCCTGCATGCTGTAGCTAGAGAACAGAGATTTGTTGTCTCTCGTTTTTTTTGGATTTGCAAAGATTTGTAGAATCTAGGTGTCCGCTCAAACCAATCCTTGGCTAAAACCTGCCTATTGTTGCTTGTAGTTTTTCGCAATTTAAACGATGCAATGTCATTTTTTTCTGAGTTTCTAGCTGCTCCTAGTTTGTTGTTTTCAGATAATTTTGAAACTAGCAGGTTTTACATGGCAGGGAGTACTCATCGCCAACATGTTTGTGGGCAAAGATTAAGTGTCGGTAGCCTACTAGCCTGCATTTATCCAAAATGCCGAGTAGAGTAGCCGGATCAGTTAAGAAAATCTTTCCATCGGATCGAAGTGATCTTGGATGCACAACCGGCAACGGCAGAGTTCGCTAACCATGAACATAACTGAATGCAATCCTAGCTCTTAAACAGAATGCAACCCGCAACGTTGAATCCCAGTTTTTCGCTATTTAAGCAATGAATTTCTATTTTTCCCCAGTTTCTAGTTGGTCCTAGCTCCACTCGTCATTCAATCTGGAAAAGGCGTAAAGCCTGGACCAAATCCAAACCAAACCAGCGTATTCATGTCCGGCAATATAACCCCCACCAAACTGATCCGCATGCCTACACAAACCAACCCAATCCAACCCACCATCATACTCCAACCAAAACCACACTGGATCCACGGTTCCACCCCCAAATACTAATCAGTGAGATTATTAGCTAATATACGTGGGAACCCAAGCCTCTAGCCGCTAGTACAATAGCTGCACCGCCAACCAGTGAGAATAAAGATGAATCGGTAGTTCAATACATACATCAAACATTAAAAATACAGAGCTCATACATCATCCTTAATTTTCAGTATAATTTAATTACAAGTCTCATGAAAAACATGTGTCGCTGATACATCAGCATGCAGGATGATCGCGTTGGCTGTGTCAATCACCCAAACTTGAATAGCAACATGGCTTTAGAATTGATGTAGAAGTACACAAAGTAGTTTGTTTCATGCGTTACATATGAACCTACAATGGACGAAAAATGGTTAAAAAATATGGGCAATCAGTATACATTCTGTTATGCAAAAGTTGAGAAGCCAAATTTAGAAGTACAAATTGGCTGGAAATACAGGATGATATTGTTGCAAGTAAGACAGAAAATTCACCTTGGCAAACTTATAAGTGTTGACTTCCTCGGTTATTCCTCGTAGGATTCATGTTCCGGATCTTCTTCACCTGCAGGAGACATTGTGATCATTTTAGCATAAATTGAAACAACTACCATTTTTGGAGAGAGAAAACCATTATACCTTCACTATCAGGTTCTTTGGTTTTAAAAAGCCAATCTTTAGCACAGACTAATGCCTCTACCATTTTTGGAGTTAATGAGCTTCTATGATCTCCAAGAATCCTTCCCCAGTACTAAAAGCAGATTCAGATGGTACTGTACTAAGGGGAATTGCAAGAAAGTCACGAGCCATTGTTGATAGCACACGATATTTTTTTGCTCTACTCTTCCACCATGCTAAGACATCAAAATCTTCTACATCATTCTCTATCTGTTCTTATAAAGATCTATCGATTTCAGATTTTGGTGCCTGTGTAACCCTCACTTGTGTCCTGTATTCAGCAAACTCAGCCTCAAGTTGTCTTTTACCAAGAACAGGTGAGCCTGCAATGGGGACATCACTACCACGTGTCACTGTGTATGTCCTACTCATTCTTGGATGCTGCCGTTCGTACTGTGTGAAGTATTTTCTTGTCCAATCCACGACGGAGTTCACGCGCATAGCAATCTGTATTGGAGTTCATGAGAGATGTGTATAAGAGACAGGTTCACACGCATAGCAATCTGATCCGCATTTTTGCACACTTTCTTAAAAAAGAAATTCAAGTAAACTACTTTCCTTCTTGGGTCTAAAAAAGTGGCAATTACTAATGCAAGATTGAAAGCGATCTCTTTGTTCCTTCTACGGGTGATGCCTTCATTAGGAAGATTATCTTCATTAGGGTCCCAATACTTCTCAAATTTAGAACACATGGACGTAGCTAGCTCTTTAAGCAACTCACTTGTCTGCCATGCTGGGTCTACCTTCAATGCATGTTGGATCCAAAGAACCAAAGGCAAAAATTTATGTGATGTAGCTTCCCTATGGGCTGAAATAAGAAGAGTAAGCTCTTCAAAATCTTTGAGAAACACACAAATTGCATGTGCTTTTGCCCATTCTTCTTCACTTGGAGAAACTTCACAATATTTGGTAGCATAGGTATTCAGAACAATCTTATATTTCAATGTTTCGTTAAGCATTTTGTATGTCGAGTTCCATCTGGTTGGAATATCAAGATAAATACCAGCTTTAGATGGCAAGCTCTTCCCAACTGCAATCGAATTGAACTCTTGGAGTCTTGATACTGAAGAATCGATGTGCCTCAGTAGCTCACGGATCTTTTTAATTGATGAATGTATTATCTTCATGCCATCTTGAACCAAAATGTTGAGTATGTGGGCACAACATCGAACATGCATATGCTCTCCATAGAACAAAATCCTTCCATAAGAGTGAAATGCTAAAGTGTAAGCAGCCTGCGTTCATCCTAAAGTGGCGAGTAGCAGATCATAGAACAAAATCCTTCCATAAGAGTGAAATGCTCTTGGATGTTGCGAACCATAAACATAAGGAATTAACTGGAATTCTAGGTCTATTACAGCTGCTCAGAGCAACAGATGCATATAAACATCAAATGCAAATGTTAGCTCACATAATTTAGAAATTATACAGGAATTAGATCAAAGGGAATCATGTTATTGGCACGCTGTGTACGCTTAGTTTTGTCCACCACAAATACTGCCGCATTTCCTTCAACTACAGGATTTCGAGAGAGATGTTTTATAGCAAGGCACATGGTCTGACCATCTGCACTTCCAGCAGTCCACATCACAGTTACAGACTGCCTGATGACCAGAATTGTTACACAACTCAACAAATCTCAAATTAAAAGGTCTTGCTGTAACGTCAGCTTCTGTAGTACCCGCATTTCATTGGAAAACAAAAAATTCAAATACAATAACTGACGATAGAGTTCATGCAGTCACTGTAAAAGTTGACAATCCAGTTAAATTCAGACTGATTATCAAGTCTGAACTTCAGGGACACGGAAATAAGATATTTGAATGCCACAAAGCAATTTGCCAGAGTACTTCCGAAACAAAGCACCAAGTCTAAAAACAATCTAATCCGAAATTGGCAGGTCACAAATATATCCAGCAAGATGGAATTACACAAGCAACCAAGAATCTTTACAACACTTGTATAATGCTCTAATTTACAACGAAAATACTAAAAGGCAAAGATAGCATAGTCTCTTCAGGGGTTCAGGAGAGCCATAGACTGATGCCATAACTCTTGGTCATCTTGCATCCTTCGATGTTTTCGGAAGCTACCTGCCAACTAGGAGACTGATATTGTCCTGCATAAGATATTAACAAGGGGGAAGAAAGCAGAACAATAGAAAGTTGTTGTTTTCCGCATCCAGCGAAACATGGTTACATATATGCCTGTCACCAACTGTAATGCCAGAAACCCTAGACATGAAGTTCAATATAGACCACACTACTGTAGTAGTGCAAATGCAACACTCAGCAGCTATGGAAGGACAACATGACAGGGCACAAGCACAATATGACAATAGTGATTGTATGGCAGATCACTAATGCTCAATCACTGAATTACAGTAAGATTTTACAGTTTTACACTATTGCTGCATTAACATCTATGCACTGGCTGTCAAGAGAGCCAGATAGGAAAGAAGCTAATCATACCAAAATCTGAGTCTCCAGTAGTTTACATGTCATGTCTACAGCCGCATCCAAAAAAGAACTACCAAGTCATCCCTGCGACAAAGATTAATAAAAATAGTTAAAAAATCAGCATGGTTATATCCTTTGTAATGCACTTCTAATGGATTTTTTTATTGACGTATTAGATGATAGTAAGTTTGCATGATTAGTTGCTTACACATTTTAAAACCATCATAACTAAGGCAAAAGGAGCAAACCAATGACAAATTTCATAGGATCATACACTACCCAGGGCAATCCAGCAGGCAAGACCACTGGAGGTGCATAGCACACACTTTCATCTTTCTATTTCTGCTTGTAGCATCATAAAAGGAAATCCTTTTTGGAACCATAGCAGAAAAAATTTTGTTGCAACTAGTTAATATTCCAGAAAATAACTAAATCCTATAATGCAGCGCAAAGGTAAATAGGCCTAGAGCATATCTCAATCGTAAAACCATTTATAATCACCTTGAGGATACCACAATCCAAAATGGCAATAAACATATCAGTGAGCAAGGTCACCAGACAGTTAAAAATACATAATGTTTGCAAATATGTGGCTTACGCGTGAAAACTGAACAAAACAGTTTAAAAATATAATATTTGCAAATATGCCAAGATCTAGCACAAAACAGTATATAAATCCACAAAAAAAGAAAAGACAAAAAACAGAACAGTGAAAGGAAGGTCCCTTCCTGGGCACCAAGGTATCACCATATACATCAGGATATGACAAAAATGAAACAGAGATTGTATTAGCACAATTCCACTAATGCAAGTATTCTCTGAATCTTTGATTGGTAGACTTGCAGGTTAGTGATGCCATAGTGGGCAAAGAACCACAACCGTTAACTCGTACAATAGGAGTATCTTCATCTAATAGAGAACGCTGACCACAAACTGTAATTATCATGATCAAAAACATTGCTTACAACATCATGATGTTTATACCCATAGCTGAAACATGTTGCATACAGCAAAATACTAGCAGGGATATAATCTTCCCTAAATCCATAGTTAGGTTAAGCTCAAAATGTATGCTGTTCCACCTTAAAGTTTGCATATGTTTGTTATAACAATGAAATGCACGGATGCTTACCAGCTATGCCCATCCTAAGAAGTATTGCTGGGCCCAGATCGACATTTAGCATGGACAATAGGTCCCAACTGTGACCTTTCCAGACCATCTGTATTACCATCTGGAGCATTCATGTAAACTGCACCTTTGTACATCCACTCTTCAGTCTCATCACTGTAGAAATCTTCAAATGGCTCTTGACATAATGCACAGGCTGTTTGCTCGTCATCCGCAGGAACAGCCATTTCTCTCTCTTCTTTTCTGTCTGGGACTGGGTCTGAGGGCACAAACGCAGGAACCCCATCGTTTCCAACTGTTTCTGCTGCTCTTAACCATTCCTCCGCAGTGACAAAATATTTACGTGAAGATTGCTTACGGTTCTTTGAATTTCTATTTTTCGTAACATGCCAGTCCATGTGAGCACGATGCTCCTCTTGGCATTTGAACCGAAGGCCACAAGTTTTGCACTGCCTTGAAAGATCCTGATACAGAGCGTTGATGACAGGCTCGTTCCGTACCTTGAGGTCTACATTGAAGTCAACTCCAACAGTCGCCTACAGGGCAAGATTCACAACGTATACCAGAACAATATATACCATTTAATTAATAGAATACATATGAAAAGAACAATATATACCAGAAATAAGGTCCACAAAAGCATGAGAAATACCTGATGTTGGCTAGGTGGTCCCAATGTAATTACACCTTGCCGCATAAGGTTACTCAACAGTCCAGAGACAAATGGTTGAGGGCCACCAGCTTGTGACGATGAACCAATCTGCAGTGGCACAGGTGGTGGCCCGGGAGGTAATGGTGGCCTAGTAAAACTGACCGCAGACTGCATGCCATAGGGTGGCACAGGAGGTGGTACAGAGAAAGAACTAGGCAGAAGTGAAACTGGTGGTGTTGCTGCACTACCACCTTGTCCTTGGAACTGGGGTACAGAGATGCCAGGGGCAAAGCTTCTAAAAACCTCCTGATGGTGAGGATGGGAATGGGGATGAAATTGTTGAGGATGATGAGGCTGAGCTTGGTTTACCAAAATTGTACCTTGATTTTGTTGACTCGATGGCAACAAATCTTGGTGCTGATATGGCGGTTGAGCTAAGCTACTGTTACTTGGTGCTTTCCGATCCAAGGCATCATATTGATGTCGTGGAACAAATACAGATGAACTGGCTCCTTGACTACCAAATGGCCTAATTTCTAGGCTATCCGCTGCACTTCTAACATGTTTTGTATCAGGTGGAATTGGTACTAAAGATTGTGACTGAGTATGATGCCATTCTATTGGAGTAGGAGCAGGTAATGACCTGTGCTTCTCCACCAAGGGTATATCTACACTCAAAGGATTGTATGTACCACCAATTTCCAGCCTCTTGACCGGCATCTCACTGTCAGCAGACAGTGGTACTCTATCAAGTAGTGATGGATGTTCAGGTGCTTGTACTCGCAACGGCAGACCAGCATGCTGCTGCCAAGGTGGAGGTTGCATGGTAGCAGTTCTCCCATGATTGAGGGTATGCTCAGAACTCTGGTAGTCCAAAAGAGCTCCATTCTGAACACCAAAATTGCTTGGATATCTCCTACTAGTCATGTCAACATGCTGCAAGGGGAGGAAAAAGATGGAAAATGTGTCAATAGGTGATAGAGTAGACTCATACTGATAGAATATGGCCAGACTGATAAGTCTGCACACAAATTACGAAAGGAGCATGGACAAAAACATTCAAATTTTATAGTTTCATTGAAAGAATAAACAGTGTGCAAAAACATCTGAAGCTGGGAAATTATGAGCTATTCTGGCCATCCTACTCATGGTACATTTGGTTTTGAAAACTTTTGAAAAATGCATACCTGAGAGCATACATTATTTAACATCGAATTGTGGAATAAAAAGTAGTAAGCTGCCAAAAAAATACTATGATGAGAAATTCCTTCCCTAGCACATGTATGTGCTATCAAAATGTTGTTTTCTGACTATTTCTTTCACATTACTCTTTTCTAAGTATACAGCTTCAGATAAATAATAAGTGAACGAAGTATAGACAAAGACGCTATGGTCATTCCTTTCAGTAAGAAGGATGGCCACATGACACATCTGATTAAATCTTTCGAAAGTTGGCACCAATATATTTTAATGTACCTAGATTGGCCAACTAAAACCTATGAGTGCATCTGATGTTGCTGCAGTATCATTTTTATCATTGTTCTAAAAGGCACTTGGCTCTAGGCAGGCAGCAGGGTACCACCTAGGCTCCGCAGGACAACTGGCATATAGGGAGCATGTGGCATATGTCCTGGTTTAGGAGACAACAGGGAGAGGAATGAATAAATGGGCACATAAGGTCATGTTTCTTGCAGGTTCTTTGCACCTCCTGGCCACCGCTTCTGCCCTTCTTCTGGTGGCCGCCAGATCGCACTAGCTCATCAGGTGCAGGCCATCTGAGCAGCCAGCCCAACAGAACGAACTAATTATGTAATAAGTGTGGCTAGTTGGCAAGCAGCACCAAAGTGGGCACCTTTTAGAACAATGATTTTTACAAATATATCAAAATAAAGGTTGTGTACTGACCATAATTTTTCTAAAAGCAAGGAAACCTTTAATGAAAGAAGGGTATAAGAGATCAGAAAACATAGGAATGCCAGAATGATGGCACACAAAGTGCTTATGCTAATGCATCTATTCACTATATAATTAAAGAAAGATAGACAATCATACACTTGCAGCAGTAATCCTATCTTCAAGATTTAATGGTGGCCCATCAACTGATGATCTAGAAGCTTGGCTTGGAAAATTGTGCCTCCCAATATCAGATTCCAGTAACCCTGCATTTGACCCAGGAAACCCAGCTCTCATGGCTCCAGGAGGAAAAGATGGAATGCTGCTTCTGATTCGATCGGTCAAAGTTGGACTCATATCCTCCCAAGAATACTCTTCTTCCTCTGAAGTGAGCCAATTTCGTGCACTAGATTTGCTAGCCATCCCATTTGAATCTAGACGCTGCATTTTAGGAACTCTTTCATCAGCATCTCTGCCTTGACAATTCCCATATGCATCAATAAGTTCTCTTGCACTTTGCTTCCTATACTCTTCATCAAGCATGCTAATTGTAGGCCGCTGTGCACCATCATCGAAAGCCCATCTCAACCTGCCATTCCGATCAGGCAATCTTCTGGGATCAGGTCCCAATATAGAATGAGATGGCGGTATCCTCTCCAGCGCTCTCTTGGGGGACCCATTCCTAGGGAATACATCAAGAGGTGGCGACCTTGACAAGTTTCTCCTTGAAGTGGCTAATGCCCCATCTAGAATGACATCAGATGGATGTGTGCTCAACAGATGTGGTGATGTTGCCCTTATTGTTCCAGCAAGAGTTCGAAATGCCTCTTGTTGATCAGGATCATCAGCATATTGCACAGTAGATTTCTGCCATATGATTACAACACAGATTATGAGCCATCACAAAGTAAAAAAAGCATTTGCTACAGTATATCTAAGATCGAAACAAATTAGAAATAAGATGAGCAGTTTCTATCATATTGAGGTATTGGGTTTTGTTTCACCTGAAAAAAAACACCTAATACTTGCCATGTAAAAAAGGTAAATTTGATAAGTTTGGCTGTTTAAGAACAAACTGAAATACTAAATCAGGTATAAGAATTGGTAGGAGCTCTTGGAAGAATTGGCAGAGAGGTTGAGTATAGTCGGTAAACATGCCAAGGTCTTAAATAAATGTAGTATTCCCCAAAAAATATCAAGAAAGGAAAGGTTTTATTTCCCTTGTCAACCAATGAGAGCGAAACAAACAGAAGGCATTTCCTTTTTCCAAACAAGCATCATTATGTGCCATAAAAATATAAGGAGGTGTGGATGACAGGTTTGGAGTAGGAGGCTATTTGAAGGAATGAAAAGGAGCAACAAAAGCAGATACACTCTCAATACCTGAAACGTTGAAGAAGGGCGTCCTCGCAAACCATTTGATGGCAATCCGTTTATCAGATCCTCCTCCACATCAGACATTTGCCTAGCGCCACGAACTGCTGGTTGATGCGCCTGGTTTTTGAAGGAAATATAGAGGACAAACACCAACAATCAACAACTTAAAATTAATTAAATAAAGCATAAAGACTGCAAGAATACAATGTTGTGCAACAATGTAATACAGATACAGTAAAGCATTATTTGTCATCTATTTCTTATTAGACTAAAATTGTCATGCTTGAATCACAAGAAACATACCACACCACTGATTCTACCATCTATACTTGATATTCACAAAAAAGACCTTACCACATTTGCCTGCTTCAACTTTTGTTGTGCTTCCAGATACTTGGGATTTACATGTATGCCATGAGATGGCCTAGGAGATAGCGACTCTGATTGATGTGAATTTGTCGGTACAGCAGGACGCCTATCCTCAGAGGGAGAAAATTGAAGATCGCCCTCAATGCCACGAAGCACAGGAGGAGGAAACACTGGCCACCAGGTACGAAAGAGGCGCCGCATTGAAGCATACTGGCTGGGATGAACTCTTAAGTATGCATCAACAAATACCTTCTGCAACCTAGCAGCAAAATGGTCTACATATTCCCGTCCTATGTTCTTCACAATACTATCAAGCAGATATAAAGATGGTAATATCTGGTCAGGTTGCACCTGCAAGAATATTGCAGAATAACGATGATCATGAAAAAGAGAAAGTACATGTAGATTATTAAAATTAAAAAAACATACGTATAAAAAAGAAAAAGGTGAATTGAAACAGACACATATTGCCAACAGGTTATTTAAGGAAAACACAGACCATGCTGATAGCTTACTCCTTGCTCTTAGGATAAGTTCTCATATTATTTCCATTTAAAACTGTAGACTCACCTTCAAGAAAAGCAGCAAAACAGCCAATCAAAATATTTCTAAACAAAAACCAAATCGACCACAGAACAAGTAAACAAGTAACCGACTTACTGCACAAGTATCCTAACCAATAAGCCAGAGCTTTGAAATCTTTTTACCGCAAGTCCATATATAAAAAGGCCCTAAATATTCCCATCTCAAACAGAAGTTACCAAATCATTGCGACCGATTTTTGCAACCGCAGTGCCCAGACACCTAATTTTACTTGGCTGTACACATTCCAACATGTGAATCTCAGTTCCTTACAGGTACTAAACAGAAAGTTTAGGGGAGATAAATAAAACGTTAAGTACCAATCCCATATACACCATTTCCATTAGTTCAATCAAGCCTACAAAACTCCAAACTGATTGATAAACCCAAGTGTATGCAAACAGAGACAGGGCACAGCCGCACAGCAAGTGGAGTGACAAACTGAACTATGGGTACATCACTTCCTCCAAAAGGGAAAACTATTGCAAAACCTAAGAATCAAAACTATTCCATGGATTTCACAGAATTTCTCAACTTCCACCACAAGCACGCCAATCCCCAAACCCTAGCTACCATTTCCCGCAGCCCAGAATACCCAGCACTTGAAACCCAAGCTTCCCCAACAGAAAAACAAGAGCAACTGTCCAGGAGTAGAGCAAAGAGCAGCAGACCGACCTCGGCGACGCGGGCGCAGACGGCGTCGGCGATGCCCCTGGCGGCGAGCGCGGCGTGCTGCCCCGCGATGATGGTGAGCTCGGTGATGACCGGCTTGCAGTTGAAGGTGAGCTCCCGGAGCGCCTCCGCGTACACGCGCACCACCGCGGCGGCGCCCGGCTCGCCCCCTCCCCCGCCGCCGCCCGCCTCCTCCCGCAGCCGCGCGCGGAACCGCTCCACGACCTGGCCCGCCGCGGGCGCCCCCGCCATCGGGCGGGG